>RJWJ010013106.1:0-40578 GCA_004363605.1 Indri indri
CTTAGCGCTCTGCATCTGGGTAAGATGCCCAGGCCCCAGGCTCGGAAGAGCAAAGCCATTCATTATCTGTAGTCCTGACCATCACCTGCCATGAACCCTGGCCAGCTTCATGTAAAATCGGCTTCCCAATCACTGTTCACTTCTTACTAGTCCTGTAAAATACCAAGTGAAAGAAACAGGAATTTTCACTTCTTTGGACACATTTCTAAGTAGACAATTCAGATAATGGATTAAAAATATCTGAACGGTGGCCTTATGAATAACCTACCTAACAGCAGAAAATAAACTATCAAACAGAGTAAGGGAAATAAACTCACAGCACATAATTGCATCTTTGAAGAAAAAACTCAACACAGCTGCCTTTTGTTTAATTAAAACAGCTGTGGCCTAACTCGTTATCTCTAAGAGTTTCATTTTCTCAGCTTTGAAGAGCCCTAAGCAGACAGTAGGGGCGTGAACTTCCTGCTCCAGTTCTCTGCCTCAGTTCCTGCAAAAAAAAAAAAAAAAAACATTCCAAAGACTCAGGTAAGCTGGTCTCCCAGAGAAAAGAGAAAAATAAGGAACTCCCTGACATCTCACAGCAGCTTCTGTTATCAGTTTGCTGCAGCAGAGGGGGAAAAAAGCCATTTTTACCATTTAAAACCCCAAGCACCTTTTCCTCAGCTGCCCGGCATTTTCACTCTTCCTCTGTGTGCCGGGCCACTCCCTCCCTTTTCTCTCTTGGTCTTTCTTGGAAAAATAAATAAACCTTCACTTCTGCATATCCTGCTCACTGCGGGAGAATTCTTTCTCCAACCAAGCTATGCGCACTCGCGAGCCTCCGCCCTAACAGCCGGCCTCGCAGAGAAAAGGGAGCGCAACCAAGAGCACCTGCCGCGGCTTCCCAGCCCGTCCGCCGCCTGCAGAGCAGGGGAGATGCCGCTCTCTCCCTCTGACAGCACCTGGCGCTTTTCCTCAGCTGCCCGGCACTGCCCTCCGCCTTTTCTTCAGTGCGTGGCCAATTCCCTCTTTGTCTCTCTCTCTTTCTTTCTTTCTTTCTTAGGAAAGTAAATAAACATCTTCCGTATATCTTAAATCTTTACGTGCGAAATCTTTCTCTACCCAAGTACAAATTTCGCACCCGTTCAATATCCTCGTAGGTGTACATGAAATGTTAAGCAAATTGCCCTGAAATATGTACAGAATGCTTTGTTACTGAAGAATTCAACCGTGAATTTGCATTTATTCAGAAAGTGCAGACAACAAAATAATTCACAACAAATAACTGATAGATGTCTAAGTTGCTTATCTTTTTGACTGTGTCACGAATGACAGGTGAACGGGACATCAAAAAACTCCCTAGAAAACAAATGTTATAGTGATAACACTCTTAGGTTTAGGGCACGGTGAGACAGCTGACACCAGGCGGATTAAACAAAAACATCTCTTTTTTAGCGAACAGCGCCCTCTTGTGTTGTAAGAAAGACATAATATTTTTGTTGTTAACATATTTGAGTTCCTTACTTCCTCGTGACAATTTTTTTTTTTTTTGAGACAGGGTCTCGCTCTGTTGCCCAGGCAGCAGTGCAGTGGTGCGATCACAGCTCCCTGTAACCTCAAACCCCTGGGCTCAAGAGACCCTCCCACGTTAGCCTCCTGCGTAGCTGGGACTGCAGGCCCACGCCACCACCCTGCCCCAGCTGCTTTCCTTTTCCAAACTACTGCACGGGCGCCAGGAATAGCCCCTGATGAGATTGCAGACTGCGTGGACATTAGCCAGTGGCACTGGGAATCTTAGGTTGGGTAAATCGTAGAAATCCAGACTGTTTAACAGAAAATAGATCGCTAATTACATTGAGGAGGGAAATCTTGTGACGAAAGATGTTTTAGAAGGTGTCTCAAATCAATGATTCTATAACTTTATAATCCATTAAAGTGACGGGATAAGCTGCACCCACAGAGCAGTGCTCAGGACCCTGGAGGCACTCTTGATTTCAAATCCTTGCTGGCCCACATGCCAGCGTTGTCACCTTGGGTGAGTCATCTCCCAGCTCCAGTTCCTGCATTTGCGAAATTCATAAAGCAGGACTTCCTCAGGGCTATGCAGGATTCAACAAGATCATCCATGTTATTTTTGGTTGTTCCCAGAAGCACCAGGGTGTCAACGGAAAAAAAGACCAAACTCTGTAAAGTAATTTTAAAGAGATTTACTCCGAGCCAAATTTGAGGACCATGACCCGGAGCCACGCCCAAGAGGCCTTGAGCAAGTGGACTCACAGAGGTTAGGTTACAGTTTGGTTTTATACATTTCAGAGAGACAGGGGTTACAGGTGAAGTCATAAATCAATGCGTGGGAGGCATACATTGGTTTGGCCCAAAAAGGTGGGCCATCTTGAAGCAGGGGCTTACAGGTATAGGTGGGTTAAAAGATTCTTTGGCCTGTAATTGGTTAAAGACATGAAGCTTTGTCTAAAGGCTTGGAATGTTTTAACATAAGGAGCTGTTTATCAGAGATAAGCCACTGGACATAGATTTGTTGTGTAAATTGAGGACCTGCAGGTTTGTCTTGCATACCCTTAGGCCTGTTAATGGGTTACAAAGGATGTCACCAAGAAGGGAGGTGGGAATGATAAGGCATGTGTGACCTCCTTCCTCTTGGCAGATGCAATTTAGTTTTAGGATATTTCTTTGGCCATGAGGGGGTCCATTTAGTCAGCCGGTGGGGGGGCGGGGAGGTGAGCCTTAAAATTTTATTTTAGTTCACAAGGGTATTGTGGGGAGGGCTCTGGGAATGACACCTGTGCAGGGAGCAGGGAGGCCACAGAGGAAAGGGGCATGACCAGCACCCGCCTGGCATCACTCCACCTGCCCGGACACTCGGGGGCTCGGGAAGCATTTGCGTTGGAGCAGGCTGAAAATGTTCTTGCTCAGGAGTACCCACTCAGGTCCAGAATCAGGTTTGGTCATTGCTGCCCCAGACCAGTCACCCTCTGCGGCACTGGCAGTGGGGAGATGACCGTGCATTCACGGCTCTTCTCACAGCCTTACAGACCCTTTGTTTCCAAGTGTCTTTCTCTCCCCAGAGATCTGCACTTCCCCGTGCAGCAGCCGCTGGCCACAGGTGGCTCTTGAGCATTTACACTTGACACATACCATAAACGTGAGTTACACACCGGATTTCAAAGATTTGGCATTGTTTAAAAATGCAAAATATCTCACTAATAATTTTATACCAATTATCTGTTTTAATGGTAATTAGGATATGTTAGGTTAAATAGAATATATTATTAAAATAAATGTCACCCATTTCTTTAGATTTTTGTAATGTGGCTACTAAAACATCTAAATCACACACGAGGCTCCATTATGCTTCTATTGGATGGTGCTGCTCTAGATTTGGAAAGTGTAGAGGGCAGGGATTCTCTCCCTCATTCTAGGTTCCCTGGGGCTGTGGCCTGCTCGCCACGCCCTGTCCTGGTCTTCCTTTCCACCCTGCCGATCCATCAGTGATGGGTCTGAGCAGCTATTCACCGTGGCCTCTCCTGGAGAACACTTTGTCCCTGCTGTCCTTAAATTCAGGGCTTGCTGCTGGCACTTCACCTCTTCAAAATCCTCCCTAGCGTGTGACCTAGTAAAGCACCTCAGAAACACAGAATTACAGACTCAGAGTATGAACTTAAAACTTTTCCCTCCACTATTGTGCCCTCTTCCTATTCCTTGCTTTATGGATGAGATTGCAAATGCTTGCATCTCTCAATAGTTTCTCGGTTCTCATGCTGGTCAGTGATGCAACACAGGAATGAAACAAGAATATACGCCACCAATGAATGGTCTCCTAAATTTGATACAGACAGCCGTGCTTATAGCTTAGATTTAAACCCCAAGAATTAAAAGTAGATGAACCATTTCTTAGTCTCTAGCATCTCAGTTCAGTTGCTCTGAAGGCCATAGAGGTGCCAGATAATGATAATGTTTCCAACTGGTGGGTATTAAGACAAAAAATTAAAGCTAGAATAAAATTCCTAGAAGCCCAAGTTTTAAGCAATCACAGAATAGAAACCCCATGACTCTCATTATAAATATATTCCTCTTTTGTTCTATCTACTGAGATTTACTCAGGCTGGTTGATAATTCCCATCACCTGATTTTAAAAGCACATGAAAATCTTCCTAACATTTATTGTAGAATATTAGCTCTCCGGGATCCCACCATAAAACAGAATCTCAAAGCACCACTTATCTGACTGCCATCAAAAGCCTAAATAATAGAAAACATATTTATAGAGAATTATTTGAAGAATATATAATCTATCCAATTCCCTAAGAATTTCATACACTCCACATTTGAATTAAGTCAATTTCAGAAGCCTCAATACATACATGATCATTTTAACTCAGGATTCACATAGCAATACCTTCAAGAGATGCATTTTTATACCATGCCCTTGGCATTTATAACAGATCATGTCAAGGAAAAAATCCATCAAATTCATTGCTGCATTGCTACAATAAATGTTAAGGTTATGGTTTGCTGGCTGTATGTTCTCAGCATCCCTTGTAAATCCCAAGTGGAGAATTTTTGTTTTATTTCAGCTTGAAGAAAGGCTCATAATAGTCTGCATTTTCCCTTCACATAAGAATACTATGTAACAATGTTTCAGTGTTCACCAGTTTAAGATCTGCCACAAACAACTCTGGCTCCAAAGGAGACATCTACCAAACTTATTAGCAACAAATGATGAGCATCTGAATCAAATCTTTCAGATAACAGAAAAAGAGGGAAGATTCCCTAACTTACTTCTGAAACTAAAATAAGAGCACCCAAGAGAGGGGCAAGACAAAAAAATTACAGGTCAATTTCACTTTAAAACATAAACACAAAAATCCTACACAAAATATTAGCAAAACAAATCCATCACTGAATAAAAGGGCTACATGGAGTTCAAGCCATTTCAACATTAGAATGTATGTGAAAGTAATTCTCCAAATGACTGGTTTGTTAAAGCAGAAAACCATCTGATTATCTCCTAGACCCCAGGAAAACACAAAATAAAATTCAAAAACATTCATAATTTAAAAAATAACCTCTGAACTTTGTTATCCTGATGAAAAGAAGGTACCAAAAATCCTCAATTTTGAAATAATGAAAGGATTTGCTTTAAAATCTGGAGGAAGACAAGGACACCTGCTTTCTGTGCTACTAGTCAACCTTTTTACTTGTGGCCCAGCCACTTAAATAAAACAAGAAAAAAATCAGTACAAATATTAGAAAGTTAATTGACAAACTCATTATTTTAATATATATAGTTAAACACATAGAAAATCCAAGTAAATCAAGTGAAAAGCCTTAGAACTAATAAGATAGTTTAGAGCCATTGCTAGATGCAAGATGGATATGTCAAAGGCACAGCTCTCCTACATATCAACAAGAACTAAGGGAGAATTGTTACGGACAAAACATCCATTTTCAACAGCATCAAAAAATAAAAAATACCTAAGAATAAATACAAAATGTAAACAAAACTACATGAAGGAGACTATAGACTTTCCTGGAGGATCTTTTACACAGCCTGAATAAATGGAGGCACGTGCCACGTTCTTAAGGAGAAGGATACAATATTGCAAAAAAAGGTTCTTTCTATCACAGTGAGTTATCGGTAAATAGTTCTAGTGAAATTCCCAAAGCAACTGATTTTTATGAAACTTGATACATTTTTTGAAAAATCAATTGGAAGGGAAAATGCGGGGAATGTGGCCAATGCTCCTGGCAAAAAGCCAGATCCCTTTGGTAGAGTTGCAAGGGATAAGAAAATAATAGACAAAAATGGAAAATGGAAGAAATAAAAGAATACACTGAGACAAAGATATAGTTTTATAAATTTATAAAGATTATAGGCAAAGCGGGAGCTCAGGGGGCTTAGACCTCTCCCTCGGTCTCAAAAAGCCCCAAATGAGGTCTTACATGGTAACTTACAGGGAATAGTGAATAATTGCCAGGGGTAACAGATTTACATAACAGCAGGTAGTTCCTCTCAGGTTAACAGATTTTCAAGAGGCTTCTACGGAAGGCTTCTGCAGATTCTTTAACAAATTCTATCTACGTGAGCAAACAGTTACAAAGTCTTTCAAAGGTTAACTCTAAATTCTAAGGTAAGTTTATCATTTAACAGAGGGGTAAACAGAGATATGTTGGCTCCATGTTTATTAGGTTATTGTGAATGGAGACAGGTAGTCTAGAGTGGTTTAAACAAGAGCTTTGCTTTAGCCATTCGGGAAGCTGTCTGTTCCGGAGGGCACTCCTTTGTCAGCTCTCAGCCAGTAGTTTTTAACAGATTCACTTTGCTTTACAAAGCAAATCCAAACCTTTAGGTCTGAGAAACGGGGCGCCTTGTGGGATACAGCCGCTACTGTCTTTCAGAGGCCCTTCCGGTGTGTAACAGCATTTTAAATGCAAACCAACACGTTCACATGTTCCTTCAGGGCAAAGCTCTGCAAAACTCCTAAGACACATCCTGTCCCCATACACGTTTAATATTAATTCATGGAGTGACAGGAAAAGCTATATGCAAACTCAAAAAAATTAAAATCAATTAGGATAGAACAAAACATAATCTGATTAAATTAGGGAACAGGTCTACCAGCAGGCAACTTCAGGCTTCATCTTGGCACCAACCAGCATGTTGGCTTTGGCTGGAACCCGCGGGTCCCTTGCTCTGAGGGTTGCCACGTCCTGTTAAAGAAAGCAGAACTATGTTCTGTTGAAGCCGGTGTTAATCATTTTCAAGGCTTTTGATCAGTATTGTAAGCAGACTTAAGCTTCAGCTCAAGGCTCAAGCAGGTGGCCAAAGTCCACCTTCTATATGATCTGAGAACATGGCAGAAGAATGTTGAGGCTCGGTTATTGGGTGGCTCATGTCTCTGAAGGTTGAAGTTGTGCGTAGAGAGAAAGCCCAGGACGCCGTCCTCAGGGAATGAGGAATAGCTGGTATCAGACTTTCGGGGGCGGGGCGGGGGGAGGGCAACATACGTAACCTAAACATCTGTACCTCCACTTATCTGACTGCCATCAAAAGCCTAAATAATAGAAATAAAAAAAAAAAAAAGGAATAGCTGGTAGATGACGGTGGAAATGAGAGGACAGGGACGGAAGGGCCCGCTGTCGAGCACGGCCTGCCCAGTCCTTCAGAATCGAGGCAAGGCTTCTGGCGTTCAACCAACTTTAAGCCTTTACACCACTTCACTGGTATTCCTAACCTTTCTATGTCCAGTCTGTATTAAGTAAATAGCACAGGTAATAAAGGGAAAGGTATCTGCCGCATAACAACATCCGTTTTTAACAATTTATCCTCTGGCTGATATATCAAATAGCACGAAAGTGTACAGTAGTCCCCTTATCCGAAGTTCCACTGTCTGCAGTTTCAGTTACACACATTCAATCAGTCCAAAGACAGATGAGTACGGCACAATAAGATATTTTGAGAGAGAGAGAGAGACAGACCACCTTTGCATAATTTTTATCACATTATAGTGTCATATTTATTCTATGATTTCTTGGTACTCTATTACTGTGCCTAATTTATAAATTAAACTTGATCATAGGCATGTATGTATAGGAGAAAAGACAGTACATATAAGGATCAGTACTGTCCTCGGGTTCAGGCACTCACTCGGGGTCTTGGAATAATCCCTTGCTCACGGGTCAGGGACCTGCTGCCACACATGGTGCAGGTTCTGAGTCTGCGCGCCAGCCTCAATACAGAAAACAATGAAGGCTGAGTATCATGAAATGCTATATTACACATTTCCTTCTTCCTGTCTGTCCCGCTCCTCTCGAGCCACTATTGGGAGCAGGACAGAAAGCCTACAGGACGCTAATTGCCTGTGTAGCATGGCAGGGTTCCTGTTGGGGATCAATCAGTAAAAGCATCTCTAGCAATAAAACACATTCCACCTGTTGAAAGAAGGAAAGAAAGAAATCAAAAAAGATAAAGGCTAGGCATGGTGGCTCACACCTGTAATCCCAGGAGTTTGGCTGAGGTGGGAAAGTCACTTGAGCCCAGGAGTTCGAGACCAGCCTGGGAAATAAAGTAAGATCCCTGTTCTGAAAGAAAGAGAAAGAAAGGAAGGAAGGAAGGAAAGGCAAGGAACCATCCTATATCCAGTCTGTATTAAGTGCATAACACAAGTAATAGCAATAGAGTAGACTAGCTTTATAGGCTAGCGTATAAAGACACACAGACACACACGTCCGTGCGCACATCTCACCATGAGCCAGCTTTCCCAAGCTAGTAAAAAATGGTCTTGCGAGAAATGTATTTTTCAAAACAATAGCATGAATTCATCCAAAGAGGGAAGAAAGGAGAAGGAGGAGGAAAGTGCAGTGCTTTGCATATAAATGATGCAGGCAGACCCAGTCCATTTTCCTAATTTGCCCATTTGAACTTTAAATGCTAAAGAACACTAGTTCTCTCCTCTCGCCTAATCAATGATCGATTAAATAAATTAAATAAGACACTGGATTTCATGTTTTGGTCGTGGTGGAATACAGGGCCCAGATCTGTTCTGTTGTGGGAGCAGCGGTCAGCTCCCCCTGCCAGGGCCAGGGTGGGTCAGAAGCGAGTCCCCAGCCACACACACCGCCCGGCCCTGGGACTCTGCCCCAGCACAGCATCCGGGACCAGGACAGAGTGAAGGGAGGGGATCTGATCTTGCCTTGGCTTCCAAGTGTGTGCATTCCATCCTGGCCCTTCTGAGGACCAAACCATAGACTAGGGTTTAGTGTCGTGGATCACACTGTGCTGATTGTGGGTGAAGTTTCTCAATGTTTTACCACTGAGTCAGTTCCACCCTCTTACGTGTCTCAGTTTCTCTCTTCACGGTCTAGTACCTCCGAGAGGGCTCAAAACACTGAATGATCAGCTCTGATATGCATTTCCTGGACGAGCCAAGCCTTCTTTTAATTAATTGTTGGGGGATTCCCTATAGGGCCACTCGTGCCTTGGGGAATCACCCCAGGCAACTCACTCAGGCCCCCCCTGCCACCATCACGCAGGGGTGCCTTTTGGCAGGGAGGAGTAAAATGCCCTTTCTCTTCAGAGCTGAGGAACTTAGTCTCTCATTTATCTACACCAAAGACAATGCATTCCTTGCACAAACACACAGACAAGCCCATTGAGATTAGTTTTGAGAGGAAAAAGGCAACAGAGAAATCCATTTAGAGTGCACTTCCAAATCAAATTACGATCCCAAACAATTCCTCTCCTAGGAAGAGAACTGACAGCTCAGAATAAAAGTGGACCATCAACCAAACGTGGGAGGTCCAGGTCTCAGGAGGACTTACCAGGTTCTACCCGAGGAGAGGCTGGAAGTCGGGGTGCATCTATGGGCCTGTGCTGGTACAAACTCTGAAATAATTTAAAGAGGTTTATTCTGAGCCAAATTTGAAGGCCATGACCTGGAGCCACGCCCAAAAGTCTTGAATAAGTAGACTCGCTGTGGTTGGGTTACAGTTTGGTTTTTACACATTTCAGGGAGACAATAATTATAGGTAGAATAATAAATGAATACACGGAAGGCACACATTGGTTTGGCCTGAAAAGGGCAGGACATCTTGAAGTGGGGGCTTGCAAGTCATGGGTGGGTTTAGGCATTCTTGACAATTGGCTGAGAGAGTTAGGCTTTGCCCAAAACTGTCGACCTACTCTTTAGTACTTTTATGACAATTATTGCTGCATTATCATTATGTGTTTCTTGTAAATGCTACACCAGATACAGGAAAAGGAGAAAAAACCAATCAAAGACCCGGATCATGATAGCTTGAAGAATACATCTGGTCTGGGATGTTTTTTCAAACTGAACCCTAGGCCTGACTCTCTCTGGCCCGTTAACAATTGGCTGTTAAATCAGGTCAAGTCACTTATATTCCCCTAAGATATAACACCACCAATTTTGAAATCGTTGTCACCAACACTGGATGACCAAACAGACAACTCTAGAAATGAGCCTTCCTAGCGCCGTGGGACCTTCTGCTGGCTTTTGGCCTGCACATGCATTCCATGGAATGATCTCTGGCCAACAGGGGGAACTGAGGACTAAACTCTGATCTTTTCTTTGCCCCAAAATTTCCTTTCTAAGGGGGCCTAGTGAGTCACACCTATCAATGATAAACTCTCAGTAAACAGGTTTTTATGATGTGGTTTACTTCCCAACCTAATTCCAGTATAGCATCACAAGAAAGACAGAAGACCCTTATCTTAACTCAAACATTCCTTTCTGCTGATTCCTGGTCTTTTGCACAAAGCCTACCTCTCTCAGCCAATTGTCAACTAAAGAATCCCTAAACCCACCCATGACTTGCAAGCCCCCACTTCAAGATGTCCTGCCCTTTTGGGGCCAAACCAATGTATGCCTCCCATGTATTGACTTATGATTCTAATTACTGTCTCCCTGAAATGTATAAATACCAAACTGTAACCGAATGATGGTGAGTCCACTTGTTCAAGACTCTTCGGTGTGGCTCCAGGTCATTGTCCTCAAATTTGGCTCAGAATAAATCTCTTTAAATTATTTCAGAGTTTGGACTTTCTGTCCACACTTCCCTCAGTCACGCTCTGCTCTGGGCTCCTTCATGCCTTGGCAGGGGATCCTCTCCTCCTGAGGCCGCCTGCTCCAGGGGCAAGGATGGCTCCTGTGGCCGAGCCCTGGTGCCGCCGCCAGACAGCACCAATCTGGCTATATCACTGTCTGCTCAGAACACACTACCGGACGCTGCAGCTGCCCACGCCAAAGACAGACCTCCTGCCAAATACTCCCCAACAGACAAAAAAAGACCATTCTTAACTAACTTAACTATAACTAAGACTATTGAGACACTAAGTATTTCTAAGACAGAGATAACAGACTATGATTATGTAGCAGGGAAAGCCATGTGGCAAGGCTACTATGATTCTGGGAACGTTTTTCCCGAAGAAAAACTCAGTAAAGGTGAATCAGTACAGATTTTCTTCCTAATTAATAAAGCTACATGTGACTACTAATTAATAATAAATAGAACTTATCTGCACGTAATGCTTAAATACTATGAGTTATTACCTGATGATGTTAGATTAATTTTTCAAGTTAATTTCAATTAATCTTATATTTTCAATGCATATTTGATCACGTACGAGAAAAAAAAAATCTTCTGTCTCTGGGATACCAGCCCCTAGGGACATGGCCTGGGGCCCCTGAGCTGCGCCCTGCATCGTTGCTGTGGTGCTGACGGCGAGGACGGCAGCGGTGGCTACAGCAGGCAGAGCAGAGTAGAGCCATACGGAGCTCTTTCCAACACAAATTAGTTCATCTAAGATTTACAGTCAAAGTTCAGAATGATAAACCAAGAGGTGAAAACTAAGATTCAAAGAGGTTCTATGGTTTGGCCAAGTCACTCAGTTGAATCTTCAACCCAGATCTCTGACTTCAAACCCTGCAGCCCATTGTGAGGAAGAATATCTATGGTTTGTGCTGCAGTTTGGTGACCACAAGAAGCTCTTAGAGTTCCTAACAAGTGCCCCTCCCACACAAACCTTCAGGATTGTTTTATTAGAAGAGAGATTTTAAAAAGTAAATTTCAAAAATATTCAGCCTATCAATATTTATTACTAAATAGTAAAAATATTATTCATCATTAATAAACATTAATATTATGGATACTATTATTTATTCTTTATTACAATGACTATTGCAATATTTACTCAATATCACAGAATTAGAATGGGCACTACAGCAGGGGGAAGCTGTCCTGCAAGGGCTACGCGAGTCCCCAGCTACGGCCTCGCTGGAAATCCACACAGGAATGTATAGGAAGAGAGAGACATCCCAGTCATTTCACCTTGAACTATTCTAAATGACTGCCTAACTTTTAAATATTTGGTTCTAAAAAATAAGAATATATCTTACAGTTAATATCTATAATGAAATACTTGTTTTAGCACATAATTCTTTTCTGAACACTTTCCTTTCAGCATGTCAGGGCAGCCTGTTTTCTAACTTAACAGAGGTTTCGCCATTTTAATGCTTTTCCTTGAACACCCTTAGGGTTTCTTCTCAGAAATGTGGTTGTCAGCTGTTCAACTGAACTTTGCTCTTCATTTCAAAAGAAGCCCAGGATTTGCAATGCTTCCATATCTCCACACAAACAAAACATTATTTTAAAAGCTGAGCTCTACTGCTATAATCCAGCAGGGAATTATTTTCTTTCTAAAAATGGCAATAGTTGATTGGTTATTCCAGACTGGTTATTCCAGTTTAATAAGCACTAAAAATAGCATTTTACTGTGAAGAAAAGAAAAAAGTTATCAGTGGCTCCCGATCATACATACCAACAGACATGATGAAAAGTTCCGAAAAACTGTTGATCCTCCCTCAGGACAGACCTAAGTGTCACCTGAGGGGAAATTTCCTCATTGTATAAGACTAACAGTTCTACTTGTTTTATTCCTTAGGAAATAATGTATCATGCATGCAATGCCGGATGCCAGAAACAGTATGAAAATCTGCTCTTTAAAGAATCCTCAATAATTGACTTACTGATTTTTTTTATGGGACCTTGTATGGATAAATAAAGTCACAGAAAATTCCATCCAGGTCATTCAAAATTACCCTTCAAGATATAAGTAAGGAATTTTCCAGTTGCCTCATGGAGGTTTATGAGAAGTAGTTTTTAAAAATTTTAGTAATCATTGTTTTATTTTTGTAATAAAAATCATCTTTAAAACGGTAACATAAAGTTGTTAAGGAGAGGAAAAGAATAATGATGGAAGAAGAAAAGGAATTTCTAGGACTTTGTAACCTTATCTATCTGGACTCTCCACATGAAACAAATGGTTTTATACTGAGAACTCTCCATGGAAAACCTGACCTGTCAATATTTTTTGAGCACTTGGAACTTTAAACACTGTATGTTTTCTTATAGGCCAAGCCTTTTCCATCTCATGCAGAAAATTCTCTCTGGTGACTTGAACAGATCTGGATATTCTAACACTTAAAAAATAGGAGAGCTAATAATCATTCAATTAGACACTACAGCTGGAAAGCTATTTCTAGACATCTAATTTGTTATTGCCAATCTGTGTGTGGCCCAGGTTAGCACAGGGATACAGCCCACTCCTATCACATACATGCCCCCCATTAAGAACCATGCCGCTGGAAACTGGGCCCCTCTCTCCCGAGCTAGTGGAATTTGCAAACAGCCACAAGGTGTGCTGAGCCCAGTTTGGGCGGCCGGAGCCCACAGGGCCAAGCTGGATGGCAAAGGTATCTGTGCGCCCAGCGTGAGTGCCAGAGCCAGAGCCAGAACACGAGGCATGACTTATGAATCTGATGCTGGCAGGGCCCAGGGCTGGGTGCCAAAGCCCAGCAGGGTGTGGAGAACAACCCGTGGGAGGCAGAGCCCCGGAGGAGAACGCTAAAGCCCAGGAGAGGTGAGGGCCTCAGCACAGCTCAGGGGTGGCCAGGAAGGTGCCCACAAGGGAAGAGGAGCAATTGACTACCCAGTATTAACGAGCACACCTGGCTCCCAAGCCTTGCTTTCTAAATTTCATTTTCGGCTGAATGGAATGGGGCTCCTAGGAGAAAATGGCAGATTCCAGTGCTGAGGCAGGGGTTTAAGATGAGTCTGGAACACAGTGCGGTGCAAGAAACTAAGTGCTCAAAGTAATAATAATAATAATAATAATAATAATAATAATAATGGGGACATGCCAAAAGGACACACAAGTCGGCTTGAAGGCACTCCTACTATTCAAATCTGGGAATTTGAGCATCAAACTAATGATAATAACGTATTATTACGAAGTGAATGAAATAGGAGTCATGAGCTCATAATGTTATAAGTAAATAAATGAAGAAATGGAGGAAATATAGGTTTTTTGGTATAGTGGAATACTATAATAATTAATAAAGGTTGAAGAAATGAAGGATTAGAAAATGACCGTCTGGCACTCCAAGAAACACCAATGGATGCTAAAACCGGTGGGTGAGAGTTTGCTGAGCACTGAGGCTCTTACAGAACCTCACTACACCTTCTCTGCTCAGAAACCCGAGTATGCTTATGGAAGATTAGCATATTAACCCCAGTGTGCCCAGCTCACAAGGGAAAGTGAGTAACTGCTGCAGAGAAGCTGGCAGACACGGTCCCATCCCAGCCTCCTGACAGCTGCAGCACAAAAGACACACTGTCACTTCCGGAGGATTCCCACTGAAAATGCACAGCATAAATTTAATTTTGAGGACACTTCAGACAAATCCAAATTAATAATATTCTACAAAATAACTGGCTTAAAATCTTCAGAAGTGACAAGTTCACAAGAGTCAAGGAAAGACCTGTGAGGGTCAGGGATTCTGTCCCGCTGGTCAGAACCTCACCCAGAGAGAGCCATGGTCAGACAGTCTTTGTTCCTCTGGGGACTTTCAGGTGACATGCAGTGGGGGGAAGCCCTTGTTTGATGAGGGGGAGAAGCCCTGGCCTGGGAGCAACAGTCAGAATATATCAGCTCACTCAGCCAAACTACCAAAGAGCAGGGTGGCTCTGGCCCACGGTTAGCTGACCCAGGAACACCGTGTCTCATCTCTGCTTCTCTCTGCCTTTGCTTCGTGTCTTAGGTGGGTTGTACACATTCAGCTAGCACTGCTGCCACAGAGAGCTGAGAGATGTCAACTTGGAGGGTGGACAGTTCTTTATCACTCACACAATTGGAAAAATCCCAGGAAAGCCTGTGATTGGCTCAGCCTGTCCTGCTGGATCTGTCACTCTGGTTGGGGTGTGGGATCATCTGTCTGGTCCACCGTGGTCCACATCCAACTCTGTGGCCAGGAAGCTTAGGGAGCATATTTGAGAACACCTACTGGAAACCACATGATCTATGGAACTACATGATTTAAGGAAAAACTTCAGCCCTCCCCCCGCCAGGAAAAAGAGCAGTCCTAATCAGAACAGGCAAAAGAATGAGTAGAAACTCTATTCCCTTTAATATCCAACCTTGCCACATAATTAAAAAACTGATTTTAGAGGGCATTTATTTTCACAGAGACATAGAACAAGTCTTAAACTTCCCTAATATCAAATGTAGGTGTTTTTCTACTACATTTAGTATTAAAGCATCTTTTATGAAAGAGGATTTTTTTCAAATAAACTTATTTGCAAATTCATTTATTGTTTGACACTAGAAATTTTGGTTTAATTCAAAGAAAACAACAAGGGTAGGTTCAGTCCTGTAAATCTTGAATGTTTAGTATGTCCAGATTCCAGCCAGTTTTAAAAGGAATACTTAGATGTGTCCTGGATAAATCAGACTTTCTCTTCAATAACTTGCACCCTGTTCAGTGTTATTAAGAATTAGCTAGATCTTTCAGGAGAAGTTCACTTTCTGACATATTCATGGAGTGGGACATTGAGTCGTATTCCAATCAAAGGACCTTGAGAAATTATCTACCATTTCAGTTGGTCACATACAAAGATCAGCAGCAGCTGTCCTTACACCACAAATGTCTTCAGAAGAAAGAGAAACTATTAGCCCAGGATTGACTTTGGGAAATGGAAAATCTTTGTTCACCTGCTACTTTGGATTAAGGTAAAGAGATTCAAAATAAAATCGCCAAGGACAGCAGCCCTCAGGTCTTTGAAACGAGTTTGGAGTTAAATGAGGGGAAAAGAACAAGCACTGCACAACTTCACTTTCTTTCAAGTGTCATTCATTTTGATAGCACAACTTTTTATTCTAAAAATTAAATAAGAATATATATTCCTGCCCTATTGCCAATGGTGCAATTAGTTTCTAGAGCATGCCGTTATTTTTTATCCTCACACACTTCAATTCTGCTGCGATAACCTCTATGTTGAATCTCTCTGCACAGGAATTCATCCTGCGTATTTCTGCAGCTCCTTCTCCCCGTCACACTACTGTTCACATTATCTCTTGGCTCATAAAACCTAGTGTCTCCCTAAATGCCTTAGCTGGACACACAAGATCGTCCACACCTGAGCCCTACTCTCTCTTTATTTCCCACTTATCACCTGCCCCCTGCTCCAGTCAAACGTGTCAACCTCAAGTCCAAGAGGAGCCTCCTGTGATGGGAGACACCGGCTTTGCCGCCAGTTGCACCTGGACTTGACTTCCAGCACTGCCCTTCCTAGTCGCGTGCTTCAACTACGCCTGGCGCAGCTCTGGGTCTCAGCCGCCTTCTCTTGTCTGAGTTTCTTCCAATAACCTGTGGCCCGGCTTGCAGATTTTACTGCAATCCGAAGTCCTCTGCCCACATTCTTGCCCACTGCCCGTGAGCTGCTCCCGCTGTCCCTGGTTCTCCATCTTTACTGACACCTCCGGTGATTTTTCCTCTCCTTTCACAAGGCCAGGTCAGCCCGGCTAACTTGGTTGTGTGCGCTGGATGTGTCACAAGGACATTCTGGAGCAGGGGCTGCATCACTCCCAACCCCTGGGGACAGGCTTTCTCTGGTTCCTTGGCTCTATCATTTCCCCTTCAGGGATAAAAGGTCTGGCTTACGTGGATGTGGCCAGGAGAAACTATGGGATGCACACTAAAAATTTCCCATCTTAGGTGTCTTCCTCTGCCCAGTGGCCATGGCACAGACAGTAGGTCTTAGCTCCAACTGAACTTGAACTAGACAGTCTGCCTTGACATGCCCTGCCCCAGGCTGAGATCGTCCACCTCGGCCAACCTGGGAAATGTCTACTCATGCTCATAGCATGACAGTCCCATGCTGTGTTAACATCATGCACGTAGGGTTTGGTTTAGGACCAAGTCTGGTGAATGAGGCAAGTGATCACTCTAGGACCTCAGGGTCCCCTGTTGCCTCCCAAAGGCCTCTAAATCTCTCATCCAGCTCCAAATTCTATTTACATTCTCTATGGCCTGGAGGTCTGGGACACATGAATATGTGCCTTTAATAAACGGAATTCATAAATGATGTTAACTGATTCAGAATAGTCTAATTTCTGAGATCTTTATTTTTCCATCCTTCCAATAGGACACCCATTCAAGCTTCTCATGTTCCCCCCAAGCCCCAACATACTCTTTCAAATTCACAAATTCTCTCATTTCAGGGGAGCATAATGAAAAAATCTTGAGAACCAACGGGCTTCATCAGATTCACTCTAAGATGATAATGAGCTATGACAACAGACCCCAGATATAAGGAAGACATTGCTTCTAGGGTTACTCCGTGTATGCTGTGATTCAGAAAACATTGTACTTCTAATTTGCCCAGGTGAATTTCTAACTAAATAATTCCAATGCCCAAAATTTACTTCCAAATGAATGAAATGTAATGAGAAAGGAAGAATGTAATACTGTAGGAGGTGCTAATTAATTATTGAACTGATTTTTAACAAACATATCAGAAACTATTCCAACCCATTTCATTAAGTAGATTAATTGGAGAAAAATAACCCAAAATTAAGGTTCAAACAAAAATGCTAAAAATATACAAAATATGTTCAAGAAAAAGTACTTTATCCAATATTCAGGAATAACTTTACCATGCTATTTCTGATGTCTAACGGTGTAAGAATAACATGAACAAAATAGTTAAGGAACTCTACAATACATAAGTTGCTCGATTATAAGCTGCCAAGGTCAATTTAAATAAATTTCTTTGTAAAAGAAACCATCTCCAGCTCTCACCTCCTTCCCACTGCCCTTCGCTGCAGACCTCCTGGCGCAGTTCTCTCTGCCAGCCTGCCTGTTCACCTGGTATGTTTCCTCCGCTTTCCGACCGCACGGTCTGGGCTCTCTCTGCAGTTAGATGTAGCTGTGGGACTGAGTCGCAGCCAGTGGGATCTGAGCAGAAAATGGTTTAGTTAGTCTTTAGGGACACAGTACTGGCGTTCCATAAAAACTGTGACTGGTTCCACATAAACCTGTCAAGTACGGTCCTCCAAGCTGATTTTCCCTTCTAGCTGACTGGGGCAGTGTTTCCCAGGGTGACTTCTGAAGGTTCATGCTGGAGATGGCAGAACACACTGGTAAGGCCCAGATAACCGCACCGGGCACAGGTCTGCCTGCCCTCCCCCTGGAGCTGCCTGGTCTGTGCCAAAAATAGCCCACGGTTGCAAGTATTTGTTACTGCGTCATCTCAAATTCCTCCCCTCCCATTCTCTCCTACCCTCTCTCCAACAAAGTTTCACTCATCACCATTTCACCACATCAGCTCTCCTCAAGGTCACCAGTGAGTGACCTCCATGCTGCTAAATCCAGGGGTAAGTCCTTAGGCCTCATCTTACGTGATCCACCTGCAGCATTTGTCAAAGTTGATCATTTCTTCCTCATTGAAGCACCTTCTTTACTTAGCATCTGGGATACCACGCTCTCGCGGTTTTCTTCCTGCTTACTGGGTGCGCTTTCTCAATTTCCCTGCTGGCTCTTCCACGTGTCCCCCACCACTGGGTATGGGGTGCTCCAGGGCTTAGTCCTCATGGGACTCCTCCTCTCCAGCTACACTCACTGCTCGGGTGACGGTAAATGCAGTGTAGACACGGAAACTTCCCTTGTGTATCTCTAGCCCAGATCTCTCCCATGAACTCCAGAATGTATTTACAATGGTCTTTCAGTGTCTCCACTTAGAAGACATGTCTGAACTAAAGTCCTGATTTCTACAGCCTTTCCGCACCAGCCCCTCCAAACCTGCTCTTCATACTGCCTTCCCATCGTGGAACATGCCAAGTCTGTCCTTCCAGCTGGGTTTTTCAATCTGTCAGCAAACCCTGCGGAGGAATCTCAAAGGATATCCATAATCCAAACCTCTCATCACATTATTGTCACCTCGATCCAATCCCTTGTTACATTCTCCCCGCTATTATTACAATAGCCTCTTAACTGGTTTCCGTAATTTTACACTTACAAATCCTAGTCTGTTCTCAACGCAGCAACCAGGGTAATCTTTCAGAGGTCAAAGTCAGGAAATTTCACTCCTCTGCTCAAAACCTTCCTGTGTCTTCCATCTCACCTCAGGTAAAAGCCATGTTTTTAAAATGGCCTGTAAGACCTGGCATGGTCAACTACCTGCTCCCACCCTAACCTAACTCTCCACCACCCGCCCTTTCACTCATTCACCTGCAGCTGCCTCGCAGGTCTCCAGACACAACCAGCGTTCTCCCTCCTCAGCACCTTTGCATTTTGCTTGCCGCTTTCTGGAACGCTCCTTCCCCAGGGAGCCCGAGGGCTCATCCCCTCACTTATTTTAGGTCTCTGATCAAATATCACCTTACAAGAGGTGTCCGTGGCCATCCAATACCAGTGGCACACCACTGCATGCCCTATCTGCTGCACCCTGCTTTATTTTATCCACCCCATCTCATTTACTGAATACTTCACTTATATATTTATTTGTATTCTATCTCCATCTAATAGAATATAAGCTCATGAAACCAGAGAAATTATTTTTTTTTCACTGCTATATCCCCAGTGACTAGAGCCGCCTTTTGTTTTGTTCTGTACTCAGCAGACTGGAATTCAGTCGGCCTGAGATGCTGCCACATTCATGCTCCACACTCTTTCCTTCACATCCAAGGCCTCCGCCATTACGGATGCTGTGCAGCGACGTGAGAGTGCCTAACCTACTCTGGGAGTCTTCAAATCAGACCACCTCATTTTTACATAATGTATTTAATAGCCACAAACTCTCAACAAAAATCAACTCTGTTTCCAAGTATTAATATACTTGGCACGTTATGAATTCCCATGAACTAGAACTTTCTTCCCACAGTTACTTGGCAGAGTCCTAGCGAAACTGACCAGAGGCTCAGCCAGGAAGGAGTCCAGGCTGGGCATGAAAATGGCAGAAGTGGTTGCTTAGCTTGATTGCATTCCAAAGTTAAAGTTCTCTGTTTGGTTTTATTGTTTGATGTTATTCAAATCGCTTCTCACTTCTATTGTGGATAATATAAATTATATTTAAAAACATGTAAGTTAATTCATGTCACCTCTGCAACTTTGGTCACATAAAATATTTGGGGTTCAATGTATACAAAATAAAGACTTTCGAATGCTTCAAAAGTTTTCAAATATATGGGTGGGTGATGGAATGGGAAAAAGGAATTATGGAAATACAAGGAGATTCTCTGTCACTAGAATTTTAAATACTTACACACTCTGTGTCTACAGACAAAGAATTTGAGGTTTCAGTGAGCTGTAATGACACCACTGCCCTCTAGCCAGGGCAACAGAAAGAAACTCTGCGTCAAAAAAAACCAAAACAACAACAACAAAAAAGCCCAACAACTGACTGTGTAGTAGACTTTGTTTTAAAGTTTGCTTATTCACCCATTCATTCAACAGCAATATGTTAAGCAACTACAGTATGTAAATGTACTTTGTACAGTTTGCTCTGTCAGTTGTCACTTCTTGCCACTAACAAGGACATTATCTATAATGGTCTTCCCTTTCTAATTTACTTATCAGCAGTGGAATAAAAGAAAAGTAGGTCACCAAATACTGAGCTCGTAAGTAACGATGAGTACAACAAAAGTTCTCAAGCTCTGAGTGTGGGCACCAGGCTGATGCTGTGCTCAGAGTGCATGATGGTTACCGGATCTATTTTGGGTGCACCATGCATTTTAAGTTTGCTAATTATAAGCAAATTGCCTTCCAGATTATTGTACCAATCAAGGCTCTCACCAGCCATGTACGAGGGTGTCCCTTCTACCAGACCACTGCAAAAAGTGCGTTCCGGAATTTTGGATTTTGTTGATCTTGGAGGTGAAAAATGCTATCTCAATCTAGGTTTAATATTCATTTCTCTCATCATCAATGAAGTGGAACATTTTTGCACATGTTTAAGAACTACCTATATTTCCTTTTCTTATACGTATTTGAATTACATGTTAACTTTTGATTTCTCTGGCCCAACAGCAGAGACAATTATCTCAAAATGCATACTTCTAAATCATTTTTATGAGTTTAATTTTATGCATTTTGAATAAGTAATATATTGTTCAAAATTCGCAAGGCGGAGAATGATACAGGGGACTTCCTCAGACCTGCCTTCCCCAGGTGCAGACCGCATTGCCTGACTAACAATTTGAACAGTGTTTTATGATTTGTTATTTTTTCTTCAATGTTGGCCTTTATTGAGAGCTCAAGTGATTGTTACATGTACTTTTTTTAAATTGTGGTAAAATACACATAACACATTTTCCCCTCTTAGCCACTTTTAAGTCTGCAGTTCGGTGGCTTTAAGTACATTCACACTGTGCTGTTACCATCACCATCCAGCTCCGGCACTCTACCCACCTGCTCCCACACTGAAACCCGCACCCATTAAACAGCAGCCCCCATGCCCGCTCCCCCAGCCCTGTAGCCACCTTTCTATTTTCAGTCTCTCTGAATTTGATGACTCCAGGTCCCTTATATAGGTGGAACCATACAGTGTTTGTCTTTTTGTGATGGGCTTATTTCACTTAGTATAATGTCCTCGAGGTTCATCCATGTGGTAGCATGTGTCAGAATTTCCTTCCTTTTTAATGTTGAATCACATTCCACTCTGAGTACATACCATACTTTGTTTAGCTATTCACCCAGTGAGGGACACTGGGGTTGCTTCCCCCTTTCGGCTACTGTGAATGATGCTGCTACGAACATGGGAGTACAAATATCTCCAGCCTCTGCTTTCAGTTCCAGAAGTGGCATTGCCAGATGATCCAGTAATTCTACTTTTAATTTTTGAGGAACTACCATACTGTTCACAGTTTATTTTGCATGTGTACTCTCATTTAATCTTAAGTCATCCCCATTTCTTAGATGAGAAAACTAAGGTGAAGAAAAGTTAAAGGACTTTTCCCAAGTTGCAAAGCTAACAGGTGACAGAGCAGGATCCTAGGCCTGAGCTTCCGATTCCACAGGAGGGACCAGAGCAGGAGGAGGCCTGGGGGAGCCAGGAGCTGCAGCGCCAGGGCAGGTGCCACTCCCCACCCAGCAGGGGCTGGCCCACCCACTAGGCTACTGTGGCGAATAAATGAAATGCAAATAGACAGCATGTTTTCTGCAACATAAAATCTATAGAAATGTTAACACATTCTTCTGCTTTTAAGTTTAGGTTATCTTATGAACCCATAGTCAAATACTGACTTCCTTACAATAATTCTTCATTTTCTTTTCCTGGCAGGACTTATTAATAAAAGCTTCTAGTAAATGACTTTTATCCTGACACTCAGATTTCTTTTCACACAGCAGCTTCTCGGTGCAGTGGGAAGTGCCCGTGTGCTGGGGCTCCCACACCTGGGTTTGAGTCCTGCCTCCGCCTTTACTTCATCTGTGACTTTGGCTGAGTCACCTGTCCTCTCAGCCTCGACCTCTCTGTTGTAACAAGGAATATTGTTTCTGATCTCCTATGTCTGTCTGAAGTATCGGATTCCATACACCACACAGGGGCTATGCACAAATCTCTTTTCAGCTTGGTTATGTTTCCAAAGAAGGGATACTCCTTCTTTTCTGCAATCGACTCCGACCCACAAGTTCTCATGTCCTAGGTGTTAATGTTGTCATTTTACTCTCGTTCCCAATACCATGCTCATAATTTCAAGTTAGGGAGCTGCGCTGACCAGTACAGAAGAGTTTCCTCATTTCAAAGTTCATTAACTCTGCTGTGGCAGCTAGAATATTCTCTCTAAGTTAAAATCTGAAAGTTCAGACAAATGTTATCTTCCTTCCACCTGCACTAAACACTTCTTTCCCAGACCTACCTGAGCCGCCCAGGGGTCTTCCTAGCTTCACCTAGACTGCCCCCCGCTGGCCGAAGGTGGAAGTATACATTTAACCAAGTAACAGGTAATACATTTTATAAAGACAAAGTTGCCAGTTTTGCCGAGTACAATCAAGCATTACATATTTTACCTACAATCCTCAAGGAGGTTTCTGTGTCACAGGAGGATACCATTGACCATTCGCATCCCACAAACACACCGAAGTATGATTAAAATTGAACAGAGGCAATTTCTGCTTCTAGGAATGTGGAGTAGACATAGTTTTCCCTATCGTTCCCACTAAGCACAACTAAAAACCCTGGACATCACATGCAAAGCAAACATCAGCAGACTCTGAAGTGTGGAGAGAAGAAGGCAGATGAGGCGAAACATTAGGGACCCCGGCACCAGAGCAACAGCACCACGGTGAGTCCCCGGGCTTTCTTTTTGCCCCATGTATCCCACACTTGAAGCTGAGAGAGCCAGAAATCCAGAAACACAAATGGGTACAGATCAAAAAAGTCCAGCAGACGTCTGCCCTCTCTAGCCAAGGGCTAGGAAAGGGGCAGCCTAGCAAGACAGGAAAGTTTGACACAATAATCTTTCTATCCAACCAATACCACTGGAAAACCTTGTGCCCCCGCTACACACGTCAGCGATGGCTGAGCGGGCAGCCTGCACTTCCCCCCCGACCTCCCGGCTGTAATGAGGAAGCCCTCCTCCTCCCCACTGGGAGGGCGTCACGGAGGCATAGCCGAGAGAGAGGACTTCACCATCTCCTAGCAGTAGCGAGGCCACACTCCTGGGTGGTGTCAGTAGAGCCTACATGGGCACCAATGATGAGACACCACTAACAAGGAGCTATCAGTGGAGGCCAACCGGGAAGCTGGTGTCCCCATCCCTACCTGGGAGTAACAAAGAAACTCCCTCCCCTCCAAATCTCAGGTATCAGGAAAGGCCACGTAAGGCACAGCAACCTGGACTCCCATCCTCACCTGGCAGTAATGAGGACACATCCCCCACTTTCCTCTGATGGATCAGAATTAGAGGAAGCCCACTAAAACAGAGGGTATAAATAACGTTAGAGTCTCATAACTTAATACCCTAAATGTCCAGGTTTTGATCAAAAATCATCATACCAAGAACCAGAAGAATCTCAAGCTGAGAAAAGATAATCAACAGATGACAAGCACGATAACATGTTAGAACTATCTGACGGATTGTAAGACAAGATCATAAAACGCTTCAAGTCATTATAACTACATTTAAAAGAAATGTAAAGAGAAAGTCTCAGCAAAGATAGAGAAATTTTATCGAATAAATAGAAGACATAAAGAAGAACCAAATGGATAACTAGAACTGAAATCAAAAACACAATCAATGGGTTAAAAGCACAATGGAAGAGACAGAAGAACATATCAGTAAACTTGAAGAAATGACAATAGAAATTACCCAATCCGAACAGAGAGAAAACAGATTGAAAAAGAATATGCAGAGCTGTAGAAAACCATGGCATTATTACAAAAGATCTAACATTCATATCATTGGTGTCCCCGAAAGAGGATGAAGATGGCGGGGATGAAGATACTCAAAGAAATAATGTCTGACATTGCTGCATTTTGATAAGACATAAACATACAAGCTCAAAAACCTGAGTAAACCTGGAGCAGGATAAACCCAAAGTACTTCACATGAAGACATCATAATCAAACTTCTGAAAACAAAAATGAATAAAAAATCTTGAAAACACCAAGAGAAAAATAATACTTTACCTCTCGGGGGATCTCAGGGGAAAATGGTCCAAATTACTGGGTATTACTAATCAGAAAATACAGGCCAAAAGAAAATGGCACACTTTTCAAGTGCTGAGAGGAAAGAACTGTAAATCCAGAATCCTATGCCAAGTGAAAACGTCCTTCAGAAATGAAGGGAAAAACATGACATTTTTAGATGAAAGAACCTGAGAGAATTTACCTAAAAGAGTGAGTAATGGAAGTTCTCTAAACATAAAGGAAACAATAAAATAAGGAACATTGAGACATTAAGAAGGAAGAAAGAAAAAAAGTATGGGGAAATACAATACACTTTCTTCTCTCCTGAAGTCTTCTAAATTATTTTTGAGATTTTAAGCAAAAATTATAACATTCTCTAACATAGTCCTAAATATATGTAGAGAAAATATTTAAAATGATTATATTACAAATAAGGAGAGCAAAGGAATGTAAAGTGAGGTAAAGTTTCTATACTTCATTTGAACTGGTAAAATGATTATGCGAGTAGCCTGTAATAAGTGTATACATATATATGCAATACCTAAAAGCAACCACTAAAAAAAATTACACAAAGAAATACACTAAAAAACACTATAGATAAATCAAAATGGAATTCAAAAAATTTCAGGTAACCCATGGAAAGGCAAGAAAAGGAAAACAGAGATAATGAAAGGCAGAGAATACAAACAGAAAACAAAAAATTACATGACAAACTTAAGCCCTAACATATCAACAATTATAATAAATGTAAACAGTCTAAATACACCAATTAAAAGACAGAGATTAGCAGAATAGGTAATATCTGCTATCTACAAGAAACTCACTTAGAATATTATAATGTTATCAGCAGATTGAAATTCAAAGAATAAAAAAGTATCATACAAATATTAATCAAAGAAAAGCAGAAGTGGCTATGTTAAAATCTGATAAAGTCAACATCAGAGAAAAAATTATCTCAGAAAAAAATTATCAGAGATAGAGAGGAACATTATACAAACCATGATAAAAGGATCAATCCACCAAGAAGACGTAGCAATCCTAAGTGTGTATGCATCAAACTTCGGAGATGTAAAATATTAATATGTGAAGCAAAAACTGATAGACTTAAAAGAGAAACAGAAAAATTCATAATTATAGTTGGAGACTTCAACACGCCTTTCTCAACAATGATGGAACAACTAGACAGAAAATCAGCAAGAATACAGAAGAAATCAACAACAGCATCAACCAACAGAATCGAATTAACATTTACAGAACAATCCACCCAACAATAGGAGAAAATACATTTTTTTCAGGTGCCCATGAAACATATATCAAGATAGACCATATCCTGGGCCATAAAACTAACCTCAAAAAATTTTAAAAATTGAAATCATACATACTTTCCTCTCCAACCACAAAGGAATCAACCCAGAAATCAATAGCAGAAAGATAACTGGAGACCTCTGAACACCTGGACCCTAAACATCACATCCCTAACAGTCATAGGTCAAAGGGAAAGTCTTGGGGGAGTTTTTCTTACAAACATATTAAACTTAATGAGATGAAAATACAATATACCAAAATTAGGTGAGAGGGATGGGTAAAACTTGAGCAGCGCTTAGAGGGAATTTATAGTACTTAGAAAAAAAGGAAAAGTCTCAAATTAATAATCTAAGCTCCAACTCAAAAGCCTAGTAAAAGAAGGGCAGAATAAGCCCAAAGCAAGCAGAAGGAAGGAAACAAAGGTAAGAGAAGTCATTCAAATTTAAAACAGAGAAAATTAATGAAACAAGGTTGTTCTTCAAAAAAAAAAGTTGTTCTTCAATAAGCTCAACAAAATTGATATGCAAGTTTAATGCAATATCAATCGAAATCTCAGCAATATTTTTTGCAGATATAGATCAGATTATTCTAACATTTATATGGAAAGGAAAAGGAATTAGAATGGCTTGAAAAACTTTGAAAAAGAAGAATAAGTGGAAAGAATCAGTCCATTCAATTTCCATACATTTTATAGCTACAATAATCAAGACTATGGTGGAAGGACAGACACATAAACAAGGGCAACAGAATCAAGAACCCAGAAACAGCCCCTGCAAATATGGAAAACTGATTTTTTAGATTTTTTAATTAACAGATAAAATTATATACACTTATCACAAACAACATGATGTTTTGAAATATATATACGTTGTGAACTGGAATAGCTAAATCAAGTTAATTAATACATGCATTACCTCACATAGTTGTCATTCTTGCGCTGAAAACACTTAAAACCTACTCTCTTAGCATTCTTCAAGAACACAATATATTGTTATTAACTAGATCTGGACCTTATTCCTCCTATCTAACTGAAATTTTCTAACCTTTGACTGTCTTTTCAACCCCCTCCCCCACCCCTGCTCCAGCCCCTGGTAATCACCACTCTACTCTCTACTTCTATGACTTCAACATTTTTAGATTCCACATATGAGTGAGATCATGCGATATTTGTATTTCTGTGTCTGGCTTATTTCACTTAACATAATGTCTTCCAGTTCATCCATGTTGTTGCAAATGGCAAGGTTTCCTTATTTTTATGGCCAAATAGTATTCCATTGTGCATGTATACCACATTTTCTTTATTCGTTGATCTATTGCTAGACACATAGGTTGATTCTCTACCTTGGCTATTGTTAATAATAATGCTGCAATAAACATGGGAGTACAGATAGTTCTTCAACATACTAACTTTATTTCCTTTGCCTATATGCCCAATAGTGAGATTGCTAGATCATATGGTATTTCAGTTTTTTGAAGAACCTTCATACTGTTTTCCATAATGGCTATATCAATTTACATCCTCACCAACAGTGTGCAAGAGTTCCCTTTACTCCATATCCTTGCCAACACTTCTCTTTCATCTTTTTGATAATAGCTAACAGGTGTGAAGTGATATCTCATTGTGGTTTTAATTTGCATTTCCCTGATGGTTAGTGATATTGTGCACTTTGTCATATACCTGTTTGCCATTTGCATGTCTTCTTTTGAGCAATGTCTATTTGGTAATCAGATTTTTGTTTTCTTGCTACTGAGTTGAGTTCCTTATATATTTTGGATATTAACCCCTTATTAGATGTATGGTTTGCAAATATTTTCTCCCATTCTGTAGTTTGTCCCTTCACTTTGTTGATTGTGCTGTATGCACAACTGATTTTTGACAAAGGAGCAAAATTAATTCAATGGAGAAAAGATAACCTTTTCAACAAATGGTGCTCAAGCAATTCGGGAAAAAAATCATATGAGAAAATGTTTACGATCTAGGGCTAGAAACAGTGTCCTTATACTTGACACCAAAAGCATGATCTACAAAAGGAAAAACTGATAAAAGGACTTCATGAAAATTTAAAACTTTTGCTTTGTGGAAGACCCTGGTAAGAGGAAGAAAAGGCAAACTAAGATTGGGAGAAATATTTGCAAATCACATGTCTGATGAAGAACTTGTAGATGGAATAAAAGAACTCTCAAAACTGAACAGTAAACAATCTAATTAGAAAATGGGAAAAAGACATGAACAGACTTTTCACCAAAGAGAATATACTAATGGAAAATCAGCACACGAAAAGATATTAAACATGATTTTCTATTAGGAAAATGCAAATTAAAACCACATTTAGATATTGTTACACGCCAATCAGAATGGCTAAAATAAAAAACAGTGACAACACCAAATGCTAGTGAGGATGTAGAGAAATTGTGTCACTCACACATTGTCCTAGTGGGAATGTAAAATGGTATATACAGCCAGTCTGGAAAACAGCTTGGCAGTTTCTTAAAAAATAAAACATGAACTACCAAATGACCCAGCAATTGTCTTACTGAGTATATATATCCCAGAGAAATGAAAACCTATGTTCACATAAAATCCTATGCAGGAATACTCATAGCAGCCAAAACTTGGAAACAATCCAGATGTTTTCCACCGGTGAATGGTTAAACAAACTGTGGTACATTCATGTCATGGATTGCTCCTCAATGATAAAAAGAAATGAACTATTGACACATACAACAACCTGGATGAATCTCCAAAGAATTTTACTGAGGGAAAACAGCCAATCCCAAAAAGTTGCAAACTATATGATTCTATTTATGTAACAGTCTTAAAATGGCAAAGTTACAGAAATGGAAAACAGAGGCGTGGTGGCCAGAGGTTCAGGAGGGGGTTGGAGTGGGATGGGAGAGAGTGCGGCTACGAAAGGACAACCAGGATCCTGGTGGTGATGGAACTTTCCAGTGCCTTGACTGTGTCAGCGTCAATATCCTGGCTTAATACTGTCTATGGTTTTGCCTCACAAAACCATTGAGAAAGCCGGATAAAGGGCACACCGGACTCTCTATGTTATTTCCTGTAAATGTATGTGAACCCTCAATTGTCTCAAAATAAAAAAGTTTAATTCGAAGCCAAGAGGATATTTAAAAGCAACTATTTCTGACCTTCTTGATCATCGCCGTCAAGACCCAAACGCTCCGACGCTGCCGAGTCTGCCCCGTGCTTCCTGCGTCGGCCCTGCCCTCCTGTTCTGGGACGTCCCCAGGTGCTCCGTTTTCCCACTCACCAGCTGTCATCTTTCTGAAGCCACCACACCCTTTCTGAAGCTCTGCCAGACTGGCCTTCTAGGTGGGACGCCACACTTCAAACCCAGAGAGCCGCCGTCTCACTTCCGGGCGCCCCTTCCCGCCGCGCTCGCGGGCGCCGCGCTGGAGGAGGGACTTCCTGGCGCACCGCGCCCTGGACCGCGCTCGCGCTGGGTGCGCGCGCAGACGGCTTTCTCCACAGAAGTGAAACCTCATGAGGAGGAAGGCAAGGCAGAAAAACAGAGAAGAGAAGAAGATGCAGACGCGCAGAACGGACAATTTTGTCTGAGGACCTTCCCTACTGCCCTATAAATCACACTTCTTAAAAGATGCTTGATCTCAGTAAAATAGAATCCAGTCCTGGAAAACACCCCTCGAGTGCGGAGCGGCACTGCCCGTGCAGGCAAGAGCTCAGAGTTACTCAGGAGACAGTGGTCTCTCCTTACGCTTTAAGCTGATTTCTACAGGTAGAACCTGTTCTTCCATAAAATCTGCCACGCTTTATCACAGGGGCGTCCGGAGGCATCTGAGAACAGGATGTGAAGTGGCTTCTTTTGTCCTCTCCTACCAAAGGAGGCTACTGAATTCAGGAGGAAAAACTGTTAGGAATTCTGTGATTAAAAAGATACAGATGATTTCTGTATCAGACCATGGAAAGATAATTCACTGTTAGTAAAGAATGTATGCTGTTGCCTTGGGAGGAAAATGCCATTGAGTTTTCCAACGTCCATCAGTTCACAAACGTTCATGGAGAGCCCTGCGTGCTCGACCCTGGGCGAAAAGACATGTGGCCCCAGCTCTGTCCTCGGGTCGGTCTCCAGCCAGTGGGGGAGGCTGACACATAAATCAACTGTGTGATGGGTGGATGGGGAGAAGCACGAAAGACACCTAGATAAGGCCCAGATAAGGACACTGTCAGTCCTGCCTGAGAAGGTCGGAGAAAGCTTCACAGATGTTGTGATGCTTGGGCTGGGCCTTGAAGAATACACAGGAATTTTCCAGCAGGCAGACAGTGTTTATAATCTAGTACAAAGAAAACATTCACTTGCTGGGGGAGTTGAGCAAATCAATCCGTGTGTTCCTGGGCATCTTCTGTGTGCCACGCATTGTAGCAGGAACTGGGAAGAGAACAGTGAATATCTCTGACCTACAAAAGCAGCAATTTCACATAGTTCAAACTAACACATACTTATAAACCATGAAACATGTAGGAAATGTGTTCTGGATGATTGGTAATTCTCTGGCGAATTTATGGTTTGTCTTAAATCATGGCTTATACTAAGGAGAAGGAAGGCAGAGGGAGAGCCATGGCCTTCCCTAACTGCTCCAGTGTGCTAAATCTGAAGGTGGCTTTATTGTCACTGCCATTTTGTAGACAAAGAAATGGAGGTCCAGGAAGATTAAGGATCTCATGTGTGATCACATAGTGCTGATGGGGTTGTCAACACAAGTGACGCCTGGCGTGCAGGCAGAGATAAGCTGCCACCTGCTTCTCCTGCACTCAGAGGACCCAGCATGAGAAGGCACTAGCTGTCCGTTGCCGTGTAACGAATTACTCCAAAATTTAGCACGTTGACATGAGCACATCTTGCCTCCTGGTTTCTGCAGGACAGGAATCTGGGGCACATCAGCAGGATGACTCTGGCTCAAGGTCTCCCACAGGCTGCAGTCAAGGTCAGCCAAGGTTCAAAAGGACGAGGATCCTGTGTCCAGCTGATTCAGGTGGCTGTTGGCAGGACGCAGGCCCTGTTGGCCATCGGCTGATGTCGTCAGTTCCCTGGCACGTGGGCCTCTCCCCAGGGCCCCTCACAACATGGCAGCTGGCTCCCCTCAGACCAATGCGTGAGAGAGAGAGGGCAGGGGAGGCTGGGTCCAGGACGGAAGCCACGGTCTCTTTATAACCCACTGCAGAAGTGATACCCAGCAGTTTTGCCTTATTCCGTCCTTTAAAAGTGAGTCACTATGTCCTGTCCACACCCTAGAGGAGAGGGCCGCACAGCATGACACCAGCAGGCTGAGGTCACTGGAACCCTCTTGGAGGCCACCTACCACAGATGGATGAAGTAGAGATGGCTTTGCTCAGAGATACTTTGTCCTGAAACATACCCCTAGGGGCATCTACTGTCCCAGGGTAAGGATTGTAGCAGGACCACGTGTGTGTTCAGCTGAGCAAGAGCTGCCTCTCCTCTGGGTGTAAAGAGCCTCAGGGAGTGGATGGAACAATGGCTAACGTCCAAGGGTCAAAGGGTCAAGCCTCAGTCCCTGACCTTGAGATCCTGAGTTATAGACACCTGACAGGGTAGGCTGACCAAGCGCCCACAGTCATGAAACTCAGCCTGGGCTGTGGCCTGATCTCAGCTCAAGGGACTCGGGAGAGTCAGGGACTGCTGGTGTGGGCAGCGTGTGGCTGATGATGGGGACTCCAGGGAACTCCACTAGCCTGGCACGGGGCACCCTCGGAAGGACAGTGGCTTAGCATGTGACTGTGAATTAAAAGAGCTGCGCCCCTGGGAAGTAAGTGTGGGCACCGCTGAAGCATTGCAGGGTCTGCTCTAAGAACAACACTGCTGAGTGGACGAGCTTCTGTGGCTGTGTGAGACCCAGCTTCTAAAGCAACTCCATGAGGCAAGAATAGTGTAACCACGGCACAGGGAACTTTCCAGTCCTCTCTGCATCTGCTGTGTGGAGTGAGTAAGCTCTGGGGTCCTTAGAAATCGGAAATCAGAATGGAGATAGCTAATAAGAGCAGGTGGGAGATACATCTGTATTTCTACCCTAAGTGCACTGGTTAATTTCACTTTCAGAGTTTTAGATGACTCAACCAAGACTCAAACCCAAACCCATCTGACTGCACAGATACATTCACAGAATTCTTCAAATAGGAAAGTTATTCTGGGCTCAGCAGCACACACCTGTAGTCCCAGCTACTCAGGAGGCTGAGGCGGGGGATTGCTTGAGGCCAGGAGTTCAGACTGTAGTGTACAATGATAGTGCCTGTGAATAGCCACTGCGCTCCAGCCTGGGTGACATAGCGAGACCCCATCTCTAACAAATAAATAAATAATCAAAATCAAATAGGAAAGTTTGGAGTGCCCTGAACCGCCAGTCCAGACCTACATGGACCAGCAGAAGAGGTAGAAGAGTCAGAAATAATTAAATCCACCTGCCACAGTTTCCCTCTTGGACAGAGGTCCTCAGCCTCACCGCCGTGGATACAAATCTGCTGGGCAAACACACACATGTGCACGTGGTCCCTGTGTTTTCAGGACGCTGTTGTCCAGAAAGTTGTCTGTATATCTCTCCACCCTGATCAAATTAGCCAAATGACTGGGCTCTGCTTGCTGTTGCTGTGCTGCCACTCATTGCAAGATGCCTTGAGTGTGTGTTCGCAGAAGTGGCCGTGTGTGCAGAGAAGGGTGTCCCAGAGGAAGGGGAAGGAGTCCAGGCCTGGTGTAGACTGCCAGGAGGAAGAATGTTCTGCTGTGTTTACATGCTCAAGAGGAGGGCGGGGCTGCTGCCCGTGGCAGTCCCAGGACAACTGCCCTTCTTTACCTCCCGCCACTCTCCCCTGGCTCCTGAGTCTTTCCTCTGTCAATAAGCAAGCATTTCAGCATCTGCCCTCTGCCACCCCTGCCCCAGGAGCTAACTGTAACTGGGGCCTGCAGTTCTGGCCGCAGGAAAGGTCACAGCACGGCTGAGGGGCACTGAGTCTGTGTGGACCAGTAAGACTTACTCCACAGGCCATTCGCGTGGCTGTTGATTCTGCCTTTTGCGATGCCCGAGACTTGTCAATCACTTCTCAATGACTTGCAGAAGGCTGAGGTGAAGTTATGGCACATCGAGGGACTCCTCTTTTATCCTTTGGAACAGAACATTGTGCCCAAGCTGCTAAAACATTTTCAATTCCATGCGTTCCACTGACAACTGGCATCTCCGACAATCACAGCCACCCATCCGTTTGGAGAGAGCTTCTCATGCTAGGGGCACAGGGTGCTCTGTCTTGCTGATCACAGAGAATTTTTTATAGAGATAAAAAGTTTTGAAAAAAATAAAACATACACAGGATTGCATTCCTAAATGATTTCTTAGACTCTTTCATATTCAATTATAACGTAAGCTGCAGCAACATTATGCCGGATTCATTATGTAAAAGGGAACAAGTCAGAATATAGGATTAATTTGCAAGGAATGAATAGGGATATAGCCATCGGTTCACAGTGGAATGAAATTAAACCTGCTCACCCCACAAAAGAGAGGACCAAGATTTGCAAGGCCATGCAAACACGTCAGTGAGGCCCTGCCATGAGAAAGGTAAGCAGAGCTCCTCGGAGGATTTCCCCTAAAATACCTGTGACTTGGCAAGGCAAGAACATTTCAAAACATAAACTTAATTTTTTCCTTTAACATTTGGAGCAGATGATTTGTCTTAATGGGGCACATAATATGTTCTCAATTTTAACATATGTCAATATTACTTTGCCTTAAGTCCTGAGCCAACTCACAGATTCTGTTCTTTTCACATCCCTTCCCAATCAATGAACTCTCAAACTCGCTCACCTTCTGAGGTTTAACTGCCGTTTCGCGCATGCTGTAGAACAGGACCCAAACTTTGAGCACTCTGGGAAAATGTTCCTGGGACTCATTACAAAAATAGCCTTGAGAGGAAAATGGAAACACTGGGTAAGGAATCACATCTCCTGTGTAATGGTTAGAGGTGAGCATAGCCTTCCGTTAACTGAAACACGTCCTGGTTTTCCATTTTGTATACTGCTGTAGAAACTGAGGCACACAGATATTTCCTCTTAGTTCCATAACACATCTGGGAATCTAAGTCTCTGAAGCCCACACTGAAATTAGAGGAGGCTGTGGGCAGTGCAGAGTGTCTGGATTCTAAAATGCTACTGAGTAAAACCAATACAGAATGTCAAATTCCAAGAAGGGCATAGCAACACAGGGAAACCCTTCATTCATAAACAGAATAAAAGGCCTGAGCAGTCCTAAAGATGTAAATATCTGACAGGAAGACAGCAAGATAATTCCTTATGGCAAATAAAATAAGTTATCAGGAAGGAGGGAGGCCAGGGATGCCCGACTGCGGAGAACACGCCTGATGAGGGAGTTACCGGAAGGTCCCTGCAGTGACGGAGCCAAGGACTGACTAACACACTCACCAGGAACCCCAGGAAGGGGTTCAGCTGCAGCAGATAAAACATAACAGTTGGCCACAAGTTTCTGCTGAGCAGCGAGCCACATTCCAGGCTCAGGGTGGTCTCGAGCCCAGCCCCAAACCCTGTGCTGCCCTTGAGCTGACCCTGCCTTCTGTACATCAACTGAGACTTAGTCCACTTTGCCCACAGGACCCCCACAGGCAGCTGTGGCAGCCATTCCTGCTGCAGCTGACATCTGGACGCCGACCTTCAACCTCTGCCCATCAACGACGCACTTTCCTTCCAGTCAGGACACCCTCAAGCCCCGCTGATGCCAGGCCCCACCCCAGGTGAGCCCACTGGGCATTTCTTCTGCCAGTTCACACTGGCTCGTCTTCATTGCCTGCAAGGCTGAGACATGACACACCAGACCCTAAAGCAATCACAGCTCCAGGTCAGGGCAGAGCATACTGCCACGCGCTGTGGTTCACTTCGAGGCCAGTTACGACTGCTGTCATTGAGGAGAGCTTGCCAGAGAAGGACGTCAGCTCTGGGGCAAGGTCTTGGAAAAGCCCAGGGAGGCTGTAGCTGTCCTAGTGTCTGGCCACACACCACATAGCCACCCAGTCCTCACCAGAGACCAAGAGGGGCTACAGATGTGAGTCCAAATTTTCACCGAGTGGCCTCTTCCAGAGGAGAAACAATGAAAAGGTAGAAATGAAGCACAGGAAACATCATATAGAGAGAAACCGGTGAAAATCGGAAGACAGCAAAAGCAGCCACCTACACCGTGGTCCCAGAAGCTGGCTAGAGCGCGGGAAGAGAACTGCAAAATGGAATTAGTCAAGGCAGCGTGGGGGGACCTCAGCCTCTGACTCCTCCAGGAGGCACAAGCCCTTAGTCCTTAAAATGAGAAAACTGTGCCTTCCCTTCCATCTCAGTATACAAGATTTATCCCTTTTCATTCAACAAAAATGCTTTCAGTAGCCACTGCGTGTAGTTGCTGTTAGGCACTACTATTAAATATATGAGTATTAGATGAAATATACATATATGTACAGTTAAATATGTACATAAATTAATTCTCATCATGTACAAATGGATTAACAGTAAACTTTTTGTGAGTCATTTCGTTAAATAGAAATCTTTATTAACCATTCCACACACAGTGCAAAGACATAATGTTCATAACAATGATCCTAAGGCACAATAATATATTGAAAATATATATTGATAATATTCTGAGATTTTCAAAGAAAGGTATACCATGTTATATTTTTATGCATTATGTCCATCATGTATTTTTCTGCTAGGACTTCCACAACAAAATAAACAGACTGAGTGGTTTAAAAGACAGAAATTTATTTTCTCACAGTTGTGGAGGCTGGAAGTCCAAGATCCAGGTGCCATCAGGGATGGTTTCTGCCTTGCAGACAGCTGCCTCCTCACCGTGTCCTCGAGGGGACTTTCTTCCATGTGCATGCAGAGAGAGAAAGATCTGGGTGTCTTCCTCTTCTCATGAGGGCCCCAATCTTATGACCTCGTTTAACGTTAATTGCCTCCCAGAATCCCTGTCTCCAAACACAGTCACCCTGTGGGTTAGGGCTTCAACATACGAATTTTGGGGAGACACAATTGAGTTCACAGCACATTATGATACAAAGAAAGTCATAATCCATTTTATACAGTGTCAATGGGAAGGAAATGAACACCAAGTACGTGTCATTTATAAGATGGGTTAATGGCCAATTTACCTAAGGTGATAAAATTAGTAAGCAGAGAACTGTGACCAGTCATAAATCTGACTCCACAATCTGTATTGTTTTCACTACACACACCAGGGTAGATTTATTGTATACCGGGGGCTATTCTTCTGTGCCATTCGCAATGTGCCTTGCAAGCTCCTCTCATCAGTAGGTGGGGTCTCTCCCCCACCCCTTGAATCTGAGTGGTATTAAGACTTGCTTTGGCCAATAGAACGTAGGGGGAGCAATGGGGTGCCAGTTTCAAGCTTAGTTCTGAAGAAACCAGTGTACTTTTGCTCCACTTGAAAACCCTGCCATTGCCATGTAAACAGGCTCGGACTGGCCCACTGGGGGTGAATGACAGTGCGGAGCAGAGACACACTTGGGCAGTGGAGGACAGCCCAGAGCAGCTCCCAGCCAGCCCACTGCCAGCACCCGAGAGCCCCGCCAAGACAGGCAGGCTCACCCGGCTGCAAACTAACTGCAAACTCATGAGGGAGCCTGGCAAGGACCAGAAGAACTTCTCAGTGATAATGTTAAGTCACTGAGTTCTGGGGTGGTTTGTTATACCTCAATAGCTAACTGACTTGCACTTTATCTTTCATTAAATTCTAATTCCCACTGGATTATAATATGTGGTACCACTGGATTATAATATGTGGTAACTTTCCATTAGCCAATATGTTGACATAATGACAATCATAATGTCGCATTTCCCAGCCTCGGAGCATCTGAGAGTTCATTGCTAGGCTGCTCACAAAAGCATCGTGTTTACTTACCGACAGGATGCAGGCTCTCCAGAACACGGAATCCTCAAGTGGCACAACTTGCTCTGGCAGTTCTTCCTAAAAGCCAGTCCAAATTTTGGTCGGCTTCTGGATAATTCATTTTGTCCTGGAGTCAGAACAGCCAAGATCCAGGCCGCCATCAGAACGCAGTCACAGCAAAGCAGCCGCACCCGGCCCCCGCCACACACTGGAGCTGCACTTCGGGGGCCCATCTGTCTCACGGCTCGTGGCGGTGTGACCGCAGAGCAGGGCAACGCAGACTCGGCGGGCAGGAGGGAAGGGGGGTCCGGAACCCGAGCTGTGCTGCCAGCTCTGCCCCAAGCCGGCCGCGCGACCCTGGGCATGTCACTTTGAACTTTGTAAGTGAAATGGTTGAAGTTGAGCATTTCTAGGGACTTTTCAGTTCTAATATTCCATAATTTCTAAATCTAAGACTGTATTCTAAATTATCTTTTAAAAAATTTTCACTTTTCTACCGAAACTCCCTTTCTCACAAAAGTCCTCTTTGTTGCCCCCTGTGATTTTCTTGCACAAATAAAAAAGGATGACATCTGTCGGCTACTTGCAAGGCCGTGTTCTAATCAGTTTACACAGCCTGTTTCCTTTAGTCCTCACGACATCCCCAGGAGATCAATACTATCGACACTGTCCCCATGTCGTAGGTGAGGAAACTGAGGCTTAGAGAACTAGGCAATTTCTCCAAGTTCTCACGACCACCAAGTTGCACGAATATATTTTTAAACCACTCGGGGTGACTCTAGATCTCAGGACAGTTCGCCGCTGTGTGCACCGGCCTCCCTCCGCACCACCCCACGAGAGTGAACGCTGTGCCTTCCTGAATCATCTGTCTATTACTTTATAACATAAGCAGATAAGGAAAATAGAAAAGTTCAGTAGAAAGTTGTTCTTATACATAGCGGGAGGGAGATACAGTGAGAAAGCGTGGGGATTAGTAAACAAGGAAATATACCAGTCTTCTAGCTCTAAAAACAATACTCAGATAACAACTGGCATATTTTGTTCTTGGCCCTTGTTTTGTTTGACCAAATATTTGTATACATTTAAACGTCATTCTTATTGCACACTGGAAAAAGTGACACACTTATAACTCATCAAACAATGAGCCCCTTGAGGACAGAGAAGTCTTTGTACCCCCAGAAGCAAGCACAATATCTGGTAAATAGATTTCCAGTGAATATTTGTTGAATGAATGTATGATGCTTCAACAGTATTCTTCCCCTGACTACATGGAGATTGTGCATAAGCAGAACTTTCGTGGCACCCTTCTTATTTCTAAGCTTCAGGGCCTCCAGACCCTCAGCTGGCCTGGGTACTTTCCCACTTACGAAAAGAATTCACCAAATTTTCATCCTAATCACTGCTGCCAGCACAGCACTGAGAGACCAGAGTTTCCCAACTATTGGTCGATGGTCCCTGTATTTGGTTGCAAGTGATGTTTAGGATTTATAGAGTTCCAATATTCACTTGCCATTCCTTCTTTTGCTATTAAAAAAAAGAATCATTGATTGTTTCAAAACTGTAAGACTCTGAGGTACATAGCATGTAATAAACACAGTCCCTACCAAAATAAACCTTCTAAGTCCTCACTACATAGTCCTAACCAGAACCGTTGGGGGAGGTTGTCCAAGGTGAGGACAGACAATCTGAAAATAAAAGTTTTTAAACCCATGGACCTCTGTGTGCCCTTCCAGTTCCAGGAGTGCGGGATTTGCTAGAGGTTTTTCACTAAAGTAGCAGTAACCGTCCCTGTGCATATGGACTCACTCTGGATCGAGGCCAAATGCTTCCCTTTCCCTTCTCAGGGATAGCCCCAAAACCAAAAGAAAGCGACAGCAGGCCCAACCCCAAACCAGAGGATTTGCTATCAGTTCTTTCTGTTTCTAAAGGTTTTGGAACCTTACTCTTTTTGTATTCGAGTTAGCCCAGAGAGGCTGTGCTTTCTGACAGATGTAGTCTCTCCTTGGTGGAGACAGATGGCACTGAGGGAAGCGTCTTGGACAACCTGGCCGAGTGCGAAAGCAGCTTTCTGGGATGCTGCGACGTTGAAGTTTGAAACTCTGCTCTGCACGTATCTTCCAAGAGCATAACCACCCTTCCCCTGCTGCAGCCCACTCACACACCACCAGGAGATTAAACCCCAAGGATTGCACAGGCCATTCCTGTCCCAGAACCATTCCGTTGCTGTGCAAGGAGTGTCCAGCTGTGGGACGCTTCACACTGCCCAGCAACACAGGCACAGGCTGTGAGGGGCCACACGTGGGCTCAGCGTAAGCACAAGTCAGAGCCCAGGACCCTGGTGAGATGTCGGGTGGGGGGCGGGGAGGCCAGGCAGATGACACCTGCCAGGTGGCAGCACGCAGTGATCTCTGCACACTCCCCCGAGCCAGCCTTTGTGGAACGTGCGTGTCTATGCTGTCAAAGAACAAAATTTCAACAAATCGTGTTTAAAGATCTAAATGGCTTTCATTAGCAATTATGCATTGGGCAGCGTCCCATCCATCAAATAGAAAGGTGTTCTGCTGAGCTGAGCAGAGGGGTGGACTTCATAAGCAGAAAAAGCCAGAGAAGCAGAAACAGGGAACTAAAGGTGGGTTTGTCATTTCAAAGTTACCTTCCTTGTAGGGATGAGGCAGAGGGGACTTCCTTGCCATGTTGGTAAGGTTGACTGGGCCCCTTATGATTGGTTGCCGTAAAGCTCCTGTTTTTTTAAAAAATTGGCCCACTTCTAAGCTCGGTTTTGTGTGGCAGGAGTGACTCTATTCTGTTTCGGTCTGGTCTGTTGGGGCCCATGCAGGAGAAGCTCAGTCCGAACCATGGCCTCCCCTCAATCCTACTTAGCAGTAGAGAGACCTTCCCTTTGCCTCTCCCGAGCCCCGTCCGCCCCAGGAGGCTGAGCGGTGGGAACGCATCAGTACCTGCCTTGCCCTCCGGCGTCTGGCTGGATGACACCCATGAGCTGGAGCACCCGATCAGAGAGGAGGGAGGGAGGATGGGGTATTATTCTCCCAGCTCTCCTCTGCAGGTCCCCACTACCTGGCTGCGTCCCTCAGACCCAGGACTGCTACCAGGTATGTCTGTCCCCAGATTGTGGGCTCTCCCTTATGGCTCACGACACTCTGGCCACGTCCTTGTGAACAGCCCTTTTATTAAACTCTTCTCAAATAACCCCGTCTGAGTGAGCCATCCTTTGCAGGATGCTGATGGTTTCTGTGCCTAACCGAAGCTCCCCTCTGGGAGGGATGCAGGAATACTAGGCAAGTTCGGGAAGAGAAAAAAAATAAGTGATTATTGGGATGAAATGAAAGAAGGCAGAGGGACTCGGGGTTGTTGGAGAAAAGAAGGCAGAGAGAAAACTCTCGCCACTGCATAGACTAGCAGTGACGCTGGAAGTGCCCCCGTGAAGCAGAGAGAAGTCACGACATTTCAAGTTGACTTGCTTGATAAGTACCGTAGGCCGAGGTCTGCAGCTCGATGGGTCCCACCGTTTCAGACACACAATTCATCTTACAAACAGAAGACATGGATAAATGCGGTATTTGTAAATGCATGTTCTCTTATGATTTTCTTCATAACATTTTTTCTCTAGCTTACTTTATTGTAAGATTACAGTATATAATATATATAACATACAACATATATGTTAATCAACTGTTTATGTGATCAGTAAGGCTGCCAGTCAATAGTAGGCTATTAGTAGTTAAATGGGGAGTGAGTCAAAAGTTCTACATGGGTTTTTCACTGCATGAGAGGCCAGTGCTCCTAACCCTGTGTTAACTATTTTTTTTTTTTTTTTTTTTT
>RJWJ010013107.1:0-40584 GCA_004363605.1 Indri indri
CAAAACCACAATGAGATATCACTTCTCTCCAGTGAGACTGGCCTTTATCAAAAAGTCCCAAAACAATAAATGTTGGCGTGGATGCGGAGAGATAGGAACACTCATACACTGCTGGTGGGACTGCAAACTAGTGCAACCTCTGTGGAAAGCCATATGGAGATACCTTAAAGAGATGCAAGTAGAATTACCATTTGATCCAATATTCTGAAATTTGTTGTTGCTCAGTTTCAGTTCAGATGCTAGACAGACTTTAGGCTGTTTCTAGAATCTTAAACCTAACCCTGCAACCCCTGAGAAATCCTGATTTTACTGTCAGACATTATCCCTGACATTTTCACATTTTTCATGTTAGATACCATTTTTTATAACATTACAGAATACTAATTTGAAACTTGAAGATGATAACTGTGGTACACAACACTCATTCAAATAAATAAAACTAACTGATACTTCATTTTTTTTACTGATCTAGTCTAAAAATCCTTTTTTAAACCTGTGCTTATATTCTTTTTTCCTCAATTTGTTATACAGAAGAGCAATACTTATTTCATTAAAATAAATATATATACATATATGGTTAAAATTGAGCTGGAAAATCAAGAAAAAATTAAATTTCAAGTGTTTGGATATCACCATTTCTTATCCTTATACACAGAAACAAAAAAAAATAGTTCATTACAAAGAGTGCAATGCGCACCCTCCGAGAGATGGACATGCTTGAAACTCAGACTCGGGAGGGGGGAGGGGGGTAAGGGCAACATATGTAACCTAAACATCTGTACTCCCATAATATGCTGAAATAAAAAAAAAATAGTTCATTAACATAACTTTAGACATTATTTTGAGAAGATTTTATTCATGTGTCAACTAGAGTAGATCTTAGGATAATGTATAATGGTAACTCATGCCATTGTTTTCCAGTACTACCAAAATAATCTCTTTAATCATCATATTTTATTATTCGGTAACTGTGTTAATTTGTTAGTATACATGAAGCTGCCAATTAACATGCTATTCTAAGGCCTCTTGTATTAAAAGTTTTAAAACATGACTTGAATAATCCATTTCCCAGACTGTAGAAAAATTAAAATTATTCAGTCACTTGTATTACACAAAACATTGCTAAAGTGACTAGTAATACAACATTTCCACCCAGAGTAATATTTTAAGAAGTATGTTTTAAAGGTGGCGAAGTGTTAGTACAGATTTGCTTTCACCACTACACAAATATAATGTAAGAATATTTTCATGAAATCCCTGAAGGTGATGGCATCGGATTTATAAGCTGTCCTTCGTGATTTCTTGGTCATGTCTTATTTAACGTGGAGTCAATGTAAACTTACGAAACACATTCTGTGTCCTCATTCTTCACTCCCATTTGCTTTTTAAGGTCTGTTAAATAGGACCTTGTGTTCCTCCTTCATGTTTTAAGATTCAACATTATGACATGCTAAAAATAAGCAGCCACTGGGTACCACGGTGGTGGCTGCTTAAATGAAATGCGTTATGCAGTCTGAATAAGGAAGCGTGACTTAGGAAGCCCTTTCCTTTTAGACATCAATATGAAAATGGAAAATAACCATTTTCAAGGATAGCCTCATTTACACATTCTGAAATGAAACTGGGAGCAGAACACACACCAAAAAAAAAAAAAAAAAAAAAAAAATTCCCAGACAAGGAATGTTGAGAAGGAACAAAATGGAGCAATGGTAACTCAAAGCCTCAAAACCACTTGAGAAGAGCATTCTACCAAGATATAAATTAGGACAATGACAGTTGTAATGAAGCTGTCATTCCATAGCAATTATCAAGCTCCTACTACAGGCTAAATGCACTTCTAGAGCGACCAAACGGTTGGTCTGGGAAAGCAGGAGATGAGAGGGGAGAGTAAGATGCTGGGTATGAAGAGAAAAAACCACCTGTATAGTCTCTAGCAACTCTTTCAACCCTCCACCTGTTCTAAGATGATTATGTGCCAATTTCACAGGAAGGAAGGCTGAAAGGGCGGGGGGGGGGGCGGCGGGGAGAGAGAGATAGAGAGAGAGGAGTGGAAGGAAAAGAAAAAGAAACATCTCTGCACCAGTCTAAACTGAAGATACAAAAAGCTCAGGACCTTATTGTATTCAAGCGCCTTTGTTTGGATTCTCAGTGTGACAATGCTCCAACAAGACACCAAAATCACCCACTTCCTGCAAAAATTGACTGGAAGGAATTGCCCAGATAAAGGATGGCAGGTAAGAGCTCCTCCAGGAGGAGGCAGAAACCCTGGGGAAATGGGTCTCTTTGTCAGTCCCCAACTTTCCTCTGGTAGATTGTCCCAAGATCACAAGGTGGAGGCACAAGACTTTAACAAACCCATTTGGCTGCAGATCTAAAGTCACAGTTTTCAGTGAACTTTATAAGTAATGAAATAAAAACAAACTCAAGAATTAAAGAAAGTATCTTGTTTATTTCTCCTTGAAACTCTGATAGAATAAAATGAGTCCACGAGGTACCTATTTATCTTTTTATTAATGTATGATAGTAATTTTTTCTAAAATAATAGCCAGTGAGTCAGGGGCATACTCTTCAATTCATGTGATTATAAGCTTAATTTGAACCCCTGTATTGTATGTGGTATCAATTTAATATGCTGACTTTAATCAAGAGGCAACATGATCCCCTGCCTTCAACATTTCCCCTAAAACTCTTTCTAATAAAGATTTGGTCCAACTGGAAATAAAGAAAGCCACCAAGAAAGTGAAGGAAGAGAGGTGTGAATAGAAAACCCTCAAAATCTTAATGCACAAAATCTCCAACTCATTTCCTCATCTACTGTCTTGGATTCTACACAGTCCTCAGGTTTACTTCCTCTCAACAGGTTTAATCCCATTCCCCACACTGCTGGGCTCTTACAGGAGATGGTATCAAGACTCAGCTCATGTGTCTGAACAATGACCGTGTCTCCTCCCTTTGATTCAGAGTGGCCATTGGGAGGAGGGATGCAGGTGTGGAGAGGTGGCGATGCAAGACATAAGATGCATTATACTGCGGTGAACTACAGGCTCCAGTCAAAAAAAGAAAAAAGCAACCCTGTTTTTATCAAGTATTATGTTGCCTTCTGATGTTCCAAAGCAATAAGTCCTTTGCTGAAGATCATGGTGATTCATTTCACCAAATCCTCATATTGTTTCCTAACCATATATCCATGAGGTCTGACATAATGGAATCTTTTGTAAAAATTAGAGGAGATACTTAGGAGCAAACTCTATTTGGTCCTACATGCATATCACACAAATGCAGACATGATTATCATTTTGTGAAGATTTCAAACAACTAGGTAGAGAAGCAATTTCTCTTTTTCAGCCCCACTACTGCCTCCAGAGCCACAAATGCTTAAAATGCCATTTGACAGGAAGATATTTAGTTGAAAATAGTTAAACAGGATAAAAGATACCATTTATTTAATTCAATTTCCAAAAAATGGAATTGAAATAGGAGAAATGCCACAATATTATTAAAAAGTTTTCCAAAATATGAGTTAAGATATACTTCTTTGGTAGAATCCCTGACCTCCCATCACCATAGTCCTTAATGATGCGAAATAATTATTTCGTAAAAATGAGATCAGAAGTGCCCAATATACATATGGCTGGAATTTAGTTGATTTTGTGAAGAATGGATGGAGAAAGCAAATTTCAAATTCAGGCAAGAATGTTAATCAGTTAAAAGATAGATTGATGATAAATGATTGATAGTTAAAATGGTTAATCCATAAAAAGATAGACAAAAGAGTTTCTGAGGCTATTAATCTCAAATACTGAGGACTCCATCAGCATTATAAAATATAAACCTGTTGTAAAAACTTTCCCTGGAATTATGTATGGGAATTTTGCTCCTCTTACACACACAGCAGAGCCCGTCAGTCACTCAATTTAAGGTCTGCCATGTCTAAAGGCATATCTCATGGAGGATTTGGAAATCCACTGTTTGAGGCTGGAGTGACCCCTTGTTTATGAGGAGCAGCTCTTTGACGGAAGGCTGCCTACCAGCAAGCACCCACGTGCCCTGCCATTCTCCCACTCACCGTCTAGTCTATTGTTTTCTATTAATATTTTACAAAAGACTCATCTTCCAGGCCACCACATGGAGCTCAATTATAAAAGATGTTGGTGGCAACAATAAATTTCTTGTATATAGGAAATAAATGAATCATGGATTCTTAGGGGGGAGAGGTCAAAAAGGAGGAGGAGGAGAGAGAGAGGGAAAAAGAGAGTGAGGAAAGGAGGCAAGGAGGCAGGGGGAGAACAAACAAGTGACATTTCTGTAATAAAATCTGCCTTTGTACAGAGATGACACTTTCCACAGATAATGTTGTTTAGGGCCATGTTTCAATTCTGTGATTTTGTGTCTGATTAAGGATTTACACCTGGCCTCCAGCACCCTTAGGTCAAATTCCAGCTTTGCTGCTTACTGTCCACATGACCTGAAGCCACTTGCTTAGCCTCAGCTTCCTAACTAGTAGTAAAATGGAGGTCAGAACGGTACCTCACAGACCTGTTGTGAGGTTTAAATTATGCTTGCAAGGTGCTTGGCACCTAGTAAGTGCTCATTCCTTGGTAGATTATTATTAATGTGGTTGTTCCTGAGACGCTAAATATTTAGTCCTTTTCTGGATGAAAAACATTATTAAACATTATTTCAGATATTCAACAAAGTTGACAGGATCCCCACTGAAACACTCAGACACACACACACACACACACACATGAAATGAATACCAGACTACATTCCCTCCATTCCTCTTCTGCTGTTGATTTATGATTGAGGGGGGTATATTGTTCCATTTTCATTGCCTCATTTTTTATTATTTAAAATAACATTCATCCAGTTTAAGAGGAACTGTGATCAAATATATTAGAATCATCTGTAAAGTTTTTTAAAAATACCAATATCCAGGCTTCACCTGGATAAATTGAATCAGGATTCCTGTGGATGGGTCACACACATCAGTATATTTTTAAAGGTTGCCCTTGGTGGTTCTAACAGGCAGCCAGAGTTAAGAAGTCAGGTGGAGGAAAATAGTGAAACTTTAGAAAGAATACCTGGTTTCAAATCTCACGTCTTCCACTGATTAGCAATATGGTTGCAAACAGGACATAGAACCCCTCCGAGCCAGCTTCCACTTCCATAAAATGGGAATGATTTGTACCCACTTCTAGAGTCATGGGTTTCAAGTAAGATCATTAGTATCAAAGGCATGCTCTGCAATTTGTTCCGGAAAACCTGCTTTGAGCTCCATGTGAAAAAGCGGGTAACTTTTAAACCTATAGATGAAGCATGACTATTTCCTATCTGGGACACTTGTCCTAGCATCTGGAGGGAAGAATAGATAAGGGAAAAGCAGTTGCATAGGATCAATTCTGGAAATCCATGCGGGGAAAGATGCCAGAGTCAGCTCACACTCTCATCTCTTATTCAAATATAAGATTTCATTACCACCCCCTTCACTTTCTTCTCAGTATATGTCAGGTAATGTGATTAAGATGAGTGAGCAGAAACATATCCTAAAAGAAACATAAAACATAACTTCTTACATTGTCTTAAATATTTAAGTAGTATACATTTTGTCCACCTTATAAAAAACCCCAAATTAGTAGAATTCAAGAGCTAAGTCTCATTAGTTTTGATTCAACTCTTCTCCTGACTGCATTATTTAACCTATGAATCAGAGTTGAAGGATTAGTCTGACAATATGAAATATAGAAAACAGAAATTTAACTGACATTAATTACCATGAATTTCTTCTGGTCTCTTTTTCACTAATCTAGGTATACTAACTGAATCATGCATGGGAAACATACATCTATGTCAATTATCTTAATAAATAGCATGGAGGCCCATGAAAGAAAATAACTTACGCATTTTCTTCAGCTGAGGTTGGTAGCTTGGAACAAACATGGAGGTTTTAAAGTCATAATGTGTCTGACTAAGAGCTGGCTCCTATGTCATTCTCATTCATTCTTCTTCCTTTGTTACTAAATGCGATATTGTGATCTTTACTGCCATTTTAATTGATTTGAGTGTTCAATACATAAATGATAAATATCTCTTCCTGTGTCTTAAGTCTACCTTTCGCTTTTAACATTACACTTAACCTTCTCTTGGGAGACGCTATTTATGAGTTCTTTTGGTCAAGTAAACCCCATTTGGAAGATTCTAGAATCTTTTATGCTAAGAGAAATGAAAGATCTCTATATTGAGAGACTAACTTATGTTAAAAAGCTAGATCAAGGGAGTATTGGTTAAGTAAATCATTGTACATCCATAAAAGGGAATACTACAGGAAAGAATGCAGATCTATTCATAGTAACATGAGAAGATGTTCAAGATGTTTTTTATTTGTAAAAGTAAGTTGCAGAACTCTATGTATAGTATAGATCTACTTGGGTTGTATAAAGATTTTCTATACTTATACACACATAGAAGATTTCTGGAAAGATATATAAGAAATTGTTAACAATTGTTATTTGTGGGGGGGTGGAATGATAGGGTATTTTACTTTCCACTTTACACTCTTCTGTGCTGTTGAAATTGTTTGCCATAAGCATGCATTATTTTTAGAATATTTTTAATAAAAATAATTCAAAAAAACCTCATAGGATTCTATCCTGTAACTGGCCTCAATAATATGCATATAAGAATTATGTTCATGTTCTATAGGCTTTCCTCAGATGCTCCACTCCCTGCCTGAACTGGCTGCTTCAATTCTGTTTGATGAGTAATGGTAGAAAGGGAGGAAACAATTCCAGCTGTTACATTTCAGCACTTGCACAAAGTAGCTATGAAATGAAAGTACATTGCAAACCAAACAGCTCCCGTTTTTGGAAAGAAATAACCATCCTTTGCAGTATAATGATTTACTATGTACTCTAATTCTTACGATAATCTTGATGCTTAAAAGTTACAAAGTATTTTCCCATTTTCTTGAACAACTTAGGTGATAGGAGTATTTTAAGTAAACATCTGCCATAATTTTTGCATGTATTATTATAAAATTGAAAAGAGAGTTAAAATATTTTTAGATTACTGGAAGTCAATCAAGTATTCCTAAAATGTTTAAATGTGTACGTGTGTGTATGTGTGTGTGTTAACTAATTAGATTGATAGATTGTCTCATTTTCATTCTTACTCTAAATTCTTTAGTCTCTGGAAATCTAGACATAGGTTTGTTTGCAAATGGAAAAATATTTCAAAAAAGAAACCACGACTTTTGTTCTTGAATTTAGTATTAACATTTTACCAAGGAACGAAGTATGATCATTTGGATTTGAGCCATAATGTTATTCCTTGTTCCCAAAAACCTTTTGAATATTTCTACAAACACCTTTTATTTTAGCCACATTAGAAATACACCAAGAAATACACCTCAGAATGTGTAAAAACTTACTCTGTTAAAAAACAGATTTGAAACAGAGAAAATGAATACAGCAAAGATCTACTTTTAAGACCCTTGAACACCATCTGCTGATGTGAAGAGAGAGAAATTTTCAGACTTGGGCTTCTTATATCACAGCCAAATTTCCACAAAATCTCTTATTTTTCCCAAATTCTGACCTGGGGCATTTCATCCCGCAATCATCACTTCTGCCTACCATTCAACCAGTATCTTGTCAAATCTGGCTGCAAGATTAAGTTTCCCAATTCCGAATTCAATATTGTAACCCTAAGGATATAAGATCCAAGCTGGAACATTCTGGTTTTTAACAACAACAAAAAAAGGATAAAATCGTTTCAGCCCGGAGACCACAGTTTGCCCTGATCATAATGATGAATCATCAGGACTGACAGTAAGTGAAATGAGTTTGATGTTCTTGGTTTTATTTGTGCACAATAAGCAGCATTTTACATTTGTCCCAACTCTCAACCTTTTGGAGAAAAAGTTGAAAGAGCCTTGTTTTCTAGTATTATTTAGTGGTTACAAAATTAACTGGCTCTGTCTGACGCGTTTGGCCTGCTATCATCTAGTGAGGTGTGTCCAGCTCCACTCTTGCTCATGCTGGCCTTTGATTTTGGAGGAACAGAACTAAGATTTAAGAAATATATTCTTTTTTCCCCCATATATCTTCAGTATCAACTAGGGCTTCTGGTATCCCTGCTACTGTGTTGGCATAATACTTGCCTCTCACTCTCAACAGAAAGGTATTTAAGTATTTCATTTTTTAAAAAAACCTTCCTATGAATTCTGCACTGAAAACTCAGCTCTGTATAAATGATACACTTTGTTCTTTTAAAGAGGAGTTTCCCTGAGTTTCTCTCAGCAAAGCTAAAAACATCATTTCACAGATATTTAATCTTTTTAAAACTATACCTGTTTCCCTAAGTTTTTAGGTGTAAGAGACAGTTACTTTGTTCTTAAAATAGTTTTTCATTATTCATCAAAAATCAAAGTTATAAAACATGCAGTCAACATTCTATTAAGCCCCAGAAATATCTATTGTAATAAGGTACTATTTCACAGCATCAGAGCTCTGGTTAAAACTCTTGCAAAAAGCTCCAAAGATTTTTTTTAAAAGTGTTCCTTAATTTTGAAATTCATGTATGACACACGCACTTGAAGCCCTTTCTTTCCTTTTGGTTTTGTTTTTTAATTCTATTTTTCCTATCCTAAAGTATTGTTGCCCTGGTTATTTGTGTGATCTAAATTGCTAGGTGGGATGAAGTAAACTTGCAGAATAACTCAACAGAAATACTAACTAAAGAAGCAAGTATGTTGGTAAGTTTTCTGCTACCCTTTTGCTTTGTTTTGCTTGAGGTCTTGTCTCTCTTTCCAGTGCCCTTTCCTGCCTGGGAAGCCCACAGATTCACTTTTGACTTATTACTCATCAAACCGACTCTGGATTACAGGGGAAAGAGAAGAAAAGCTGATGGAGAAATGACAGTGAAGGAAGAGAGCAAAATGCCAGAGCAATGCATTTGAGTGTCTAGATCCTTTTCATTAAAGGTGTCAACACATTTATTTGCATTTTTGACCCTAGGAGGGGAGAGCTGGAAATTGAACGGGTACCTCTTCCCATGGGAATAATCCACCCCCTGGGGGGGGAAACTGAAAATGGGTAAAAGTTAGAATATTCAGTTGATCTTTAATTTTTTTAAAAAATTATGTTAGAAAAATGCTGCTAAAGGGAATAGGGTTGCACTCTTCACCCAGACTCAGTACCAAGTATCGACAGCTAATCTCTGTCTTTTGAAGAGAGTCCTTCTTATCATGGGGGTTTTAAAGCTGGTGATAAAACAAAAGGCTATTTTCTGAAGACCAGCCAACTTGAAAAATAAAGTGTTTTAAAACCTACAGAATTTCCTTTAATATAATCAAAAATGTTTTCAATTATTTTGCTGTTACTTACATACAATGGTTTTTTTCATTTCTAAGAAGTGCTAGCCCTGTGATAACAATAATATGGTCATTTGTAGATGGGGCAAAGAAAATAACACGAGCATAGGGCAAACCAAGAAAAAAATTTTCAAATAAAAATTAAACAGTTTTCACCATAATTGGCTCACATTGTAGAACTGGGAAGAACAAGAAAATAATAGGAAGAAAAATGAATCTTTACTGAAATGACAGTGTCTTATAACCTCTTCAAATTGAGATTCAGAAGAAATGTGTAGAAAGCAAAACTGGTACAAATCTTGATTACAATTTTGAATCAGTTTAAGACAATATGGCTCAACAGAGCAATTTACATGTGCTCACAGAACAAGCCTTGACTCGGTAATTTACTTTATTAGACACACATTTCACTTACAAAAAAAGAAAAAAGGGAGGAACAAAGGAAGGAGGGAAGAAAGGAGGAGGGAGGGAGAAAAAGACTGTAAACGCAAGTGTGAGATTATATTTAGAGCAGCTATCATCTCCCAAGTAAAGGTTTGGCCACAAAATACAAATTAATTTAAAAGTTGTATAATTTGGATTTCTTCTAGTGTTCAAATTAGGGTCAACATTCATCTTTCTGCACATTGTTTCTTCAAATTTGATACTTTCATATTTGCATTTTATTTCACAACTTTATTTTCTACTCCATCAAGTGTTAGGAAAAAGCAACAGCTTATACAATATCACAATGCAGTTGAAAAGTCGAGTTTTCAATATCTTCGGACATGTTAATTAAATTCTAAGTTTAGTCAGCAATAAAGATGAAAAGAGAAAAATACTTTAGCCTGTTCTTAAACTATTCAGTAACATGCAGTTTACATAGCAAGGAAAAGGTCAGTGAAGAAACACCTTCTTTCACTGACCTCTGGAATGAGTACTACAGATTTCACACATAGGAAACTTATCACACACAAACTTTATTTCACAAGCATTTGTATTTTAAAAGTTGCAGAAACCTCTCTGCATATGTTTGAGATAGGAATCAAAAAGCTTTAAATTCTTAAGCATTGAAAATGATACTTGAATAAGATATATAGAGAGTTTCATTAATTGGCCTTAGAAATTGAAAAGAAAATTTAGTTTCAAGACCCAATTTCATGTAATGGTTGTTTAGTATTATTATTAACATTATTGTTTAGTATCATTACTATATTGATAAATTTTACTTTCATGGACAAAATTGTCTTTACCATTTAAATGGCTGCTCTAATTTAAAGAATTCTAAAGGTAATAAAAATTGAGTACATCTAATAAAATATAAAATGCTAATATTAGACTTTCCTCTAAGTCTGAATGAAGTATTATATTAAGTGTTTAAGGTTAATAAGAAATACATGGTGCAAATTCAAGTTTGGTAAGTCTGGCACTTACCAAAAGAATACCAGCACCATTTTGTATTCAGAAAGAATAATCCTTAATTTGTATTTGCCTAGTACACTGGTCACCTATAATTCCTTAGTGCAGGGGGAAGGCCTTCTCAATAAAATTCAAGCAGTAATAATTTCACACCCCCAAAATATATAAATTTGTTGAAGCAATTTGTCAGTTTCAAAAAAAAAAAAAAATAATAATAATAATAGGCATTCACACCCACAAAAAATGACTTTTTTAAAAGTGTATGGGAGTTATGCTTGGCATGTGTAAAACAGGATTAGGTAAGCCCCAAAGTTTAATTTTTTGTATAGAGAGCATAAAAATCAGTCTAATTGGACTGAGAATGATCAGTAAGTATGTTTTTTACACACTACCAAGGTCCTCTCTCCCTAGACAACCTCCATCTCACATTAGCTTGAGTATGTTCTAGGTAACCAAATTATTCTTAAAGCTACATTAAATACTTTTTGGAACAAGGGATGGGATAAACAAACCTCCATATAAAATTAATTGTATTGATGCTATAACAATGAAATATTTGTGTTTTATAATCTCCATGTGAGAAAACATGCACTGACATACTGTTAGGCCAAATACATATACACATACTGAATACCATCTCAGACACCTGTGTTAGTTTTCTAATGTACAACTTTACAACACTTCAAATTGTCTAAATATACTTTGAAAAAAACAGACCTATTTTACCAGTAAAGAAAATTGCAAAAGGTTTTGACTGTATTTCTAATGCTATTAGAATATAGCGTGCATGGTCTCTTCTCTCTTCTGCTAGTACTTTAGCAAAGTCAACTGGAAGTGCATCTATGATGACTTAATGCAGCTGTGTCCCTCCCATTGCTAGCAAACTCTTAGATATGCTTGATAACTATTTTCATTGAATTTGCTGCATCTGTTTTTATTAACAACTAACATAATATTTGTTGTTCTGTAATATTTGCAAAAGTCAGTCTATAGACATGTGCAGCCATCCCGGACCCTCAGGCCTACACATCAGCATGGTAGGCTGGCCAAGTCCTGTGGGAACAGCAGTGCCAGAAGGAGCATTGGACACAGCGACCTGTCTGTATGAAATAAGAAAAAACAGAAACAGGAGGTCTGCAATACTGATGAACTAATCTGTCACTCACAAGCTCAGGTCCACAAAAAAGAAAAGATGCAGTAAACATTTAATGACCATGAGAGGTGGAAATGTAAGTCTTAATTTTCAAATGATACTCAAACCCATGGTTCAGAACCTGCTTAACAACTGTTCAGTTTAATTGATTTGAAAATCATCTGAAGGACAACAATCCATCCTGTGGTCCAAGGGGTTAGGGAGCTTGCTACAGATAGCTGTTATCAAAAGTCCAGTTTGATTTCCAAAAACTGTATGAATGAACCAAGTTTCCTGATCTTGATATACTAGGCAGGGAGTTTGTTCTTCCAAGTACTAGACGGCTTAATTGCTTGCTTACAGGAGGGAAAGTCCTGAGGGAAAGGCATATATGAGCAATATCTACTCTCTGAAGCCAGTCCTCTCCCCTGAGCTGGATCATGGCCAGCAACGCAGAAAAGTCTACTCTTCCCTCCAGTGGAAGCAACTGTGGATATTTGATCCTAGGGGTGAATAAAAAAAACTAAAGCTCATATTTCATGGGAATCTTTCAGTATTCTGATGGAAAACTTCACTGAAAACTGGTTATCTGCTCCTCCAACCCAAAGCCATTTAGGAACAGGACTCAAACAGGGGAAGGGGGGAAGGACAAAAATAATTATTATTCCAATGTGTATTGAGAAAAAACAAACATTTGCCTTATTAAAATGGGACTATTCATACCTGCTGAGTAGGTATAACATGATATTTAAATCAAGAGTTTACTTTATCAAAAAATAAACCATTTCTTTCTGGTTATAAGTGAGCCCAAAGCAATAAAAATTATTTTCATGTTCTTTCCCTTATTGTTAGAACTAATCATTTGCATAAATATGCCTATCTGTGCTATAACAATTAAAACGAATTCATTTCAAATATGGATGCCACCTTTCATTTTATATTTATAGATATGGGTTCAATTTAGATTTTCTGACTTCTATGGTATGCATACAGGACAATATTCTGTTTTTCTTTGCTTTTGAATACTTACTGTTTCAATTTCAAATATAAAATAAGCATTCTAGTTTGTACATTTTTAGCACAGAAATTTTTACAATCTTTAGAACAACTGCTTTTACAATTTACTAACTTGACATTTTGAGTTTTTTAACAAACAATTTATGAGAAATAACATCTTCAGAAAACATGTGACTACTTTGATGCAACTATTTACAAAGTATTCACAACAAGTCATTAACATGCACAGTTCCTGGATATATGGACGTTTAAACATTACTTACAACTACACACAAAATACAGAGGTATGTAATAATAACAACTAATTTTAATTCCTGACAAAGAAGAAGTTAAGCCTGGTCTCTGTAAAATATATGCTGATTCCTTTTTAAAAGTATATACCTGAACGTTTTAAAAGTATATACCTTTACAATTGATTTCCAATAAATAATATTTAATAACAAACTAAAACTGTCTCTCCTGATTTTGTACCATACATACAAAGGAAATCTTATTTCTTACTTGGGACTGAAACACAATAATTTTGCACAGTATTAAGTACCATAACTATGCCATATGGAAGAGAACAAGCAACCTAAGAAAAGTTTTATTTAACAGGATAAAACAGTTATAAGGATCTCAAGATTTATTTACATAAGAAAAGGTCATCTATTTTAACAGATACTTATTTAATTCCTCACACCACAATTATTTTAGCTACGTTTGATGTATTTGCTCTTCAGTGAATATTTATACCGAAACAGGTATTAACGGTATATAAAATTAGTTTGTATATTTTCTCCTGACAAATATATGCCCAGAGACTTCACTTTATATATGTCTGTAGAACAAAAACCAACCTGAAAGTTTTAAAAAATATTCTTCTGTCGAAGCAAGTATCTACTTCTTTTAAAACAGTGTGAGCCTGTGGAAACATGGTATTATGTATTTGACATTTTCCATCTAAAAATACATTATGAAGCATGCTGGTATTAATAAACTATGTGCTTTCAGAACCCTGAAGTGCTCTGCTATAATTTTGGTGAAAACAGAGTAAGATGGTATATTTTCCACCATGTTATTAACATACAGCAAACAAATTTTATGTCATCACCTTGCCAGCTTGTCTAGATTGGAAAGTGTGCAAAAAAAAAAAAAACTTTTAGGAGTTTATAAATATTCGTAACCATATTCTGATTTATGAGCTAACAATTCATAAGTAAACATACATAACTTAGAAAAATTTAGTCAAAAATACATTACAAAAAAAAAAAGAAACCATATATATTCCCTTTTTCCTCACCCCACCCCCATCAGAGTCAGAAAAATCACCCTCCCTCGGCAGCAGGGTACTATCATTCCTTTCACCACTTTAGTTATTTGAAGGCAAATGAAAATACAATGATCCTTTCTGTCTGCTAATTTAGCTTACAACACCAACATTGCAACACAAACATAAACTACTGACAACAGAAAGCACCAAACAGAAAGAGCAAGACTCACTGACCCATTTGGAAGACAAAGACGACAGAACAGGAAAGCTCTAAAAATCAGCTTGTGAGGCCTCTGAGAGATATTCTTCTGGCATTTCATCACAGCAGCCCCAGACCAGCTCACCTCCTTGGATACAGGGAGGAGGAACTAAATAGAGCTGTTTATTAAAGCTGTTGTGCTGGATTGCATTAGGAAGCGCGAGCAGACCACCTGGACCTTTCAGATTGTGGCAGTGTTTAATTTGCAGCCTGCCCCCTCTGCAGCAGCCAGGACTACTACTACATTTACCAGGCTCAATCACACATTATCTGGGTTAGAAGTCAAGGCACATGTATTTATTTATTTATATTTCCCATATGGAGAAAGGGAGAGAAAAGAATACAGTCAACATAAAAAATACTAGAACAGCATTAGAAAAATCTTAACTACTACCTAGGAAACATAACAGTTTATTCTCTTCTCACACTTTATTTCTTTCAGAGATCACAATCCAAACAGAAAACAAATTCCTGAAATAGATTTTTTAAACAGTCAGACCAATTTATAAATTAGATTTGTTCTTTGATGTTTTTGTTGTTGTTTTAGTTTTTGTTTAAAAGCATCATATTGAAGTTTTAAGCTGAGGTTTCCTGGCCAGATTTAATGGGTACCTTTTTGCCTTTCGCACTTTCAGCGCTACGCTGGCAGGTAGCTGAAGACACAGATAGAAAGATGGTACTGTAAATATGAATTATGTGAATCATATGGTGAGACCCTTGTGGAAAAAAGGGGAGTTGAGAAATGGCTGACTCCATACCTGACCAATTACAGCTTGCATGGTCCCCGTGTCCTGCTGCGCTGAGAGATCGCAATCCATCATATGTTGTCTTTGAAAAGGAGAATGGGGGTTTCTGGCATGCATCTGTCAATCAACTTCTGCACTCACAACCATCACCAAAAGCAAGGGGAAAAAAAGTCAAGCTGCTCCACCAAATAGGATGAAACCGTCATGTGACCTCCGGCAGACACGCACACACACATTTACTACCTCCACAGAGCGTAAGAATTTTCTGTAGATATGAAATGACATTGACAAATACCCAATACCTAGTAAATAAAGTGAGACAAACAGCTATTCACCAAAGACAAAACATTGGCTGTAATCTTCTGCTAAAGGTTTAACAAACCTACGAGGATTGTTTTAATGCTCTAGAAACCTATGTTTATAACAAAACCAAAACAAAATGAACTATTTGATGTGAGTGATGATTGAGACTATGATTTTTGTGGCACTATATAAATTTTTAAAATTATAATTCATTACCCTACTTCTCGTAAGCTGTCCTTAATGATTTTATTTTCAAAATCTTTAAATGGCCTTTTGATAATATGCAGTAATCTCTGCAGTTTTATATAGTCACCTTTACAGAAAAGCTTGAAATGTTAACCATCACATAACACACATACCCTGATGTTGATTGGAAATGAATATATACAATCATTGCGTAAACTGTGATAACCACTCAAATATAAAATATTCAAAGTGCGTAAATAGTAGTCACTAAACTTTTCATCTTCTAAAAGGTTAGGAAATGATTTACTTGCATCTCATCTAAACTAATGTAATGGGATGACAAATGTTTCACCTTTTTTTCCATTTAATTTAAACTATTTGATTCTACACACTCTAGATGTTTTATAGGTCAGTTATTATAAAGGGTGACATGAATATAACCTAGTAGCTTTTTAACCTTTTCAGAATTAAGGTCAGAACCTGACTTTCAAGACAACCCTACAGATATCAAAAAATTGCTCCCTGAAAACCCCAAACCATCAATAGTATCCATTCATTTGGTGGCTTTGCAGAGCTATTCACTTTTGCATTTGTCCACTTTTTAAGCTGAAATCCATTAGTTAGCATACTCTTCCTAACTTTTTCAAAAGCATTTTACAAGAAAACTCTGTGCTATTAAAATGGAGCTATTTTTTCAAGGCTCACACGTGGTGTTAAGCTTGAGAAGTAGGGAAGTTATGAGAAATATTTAATACAGACCATATGCGATGAAGTATATCAGGGTATTGTGTAACAGCAATGCTTGAAAATTAATTAGAAAGAACTTCAAGTAAGAAGAAAAGTACAATTGTCGATATTTTTAAAGACAACTTTAAGAGGAAAGAACGAAGGACTGAAATCCCATAGATTTCTCATTAATAATTGCCCCATGATACAGACACACACATACTCTTAAATCAGCATCCCCCAACAAAAAGAAACTGTGCACAAACTGAGTAGCCTCCTGGAAACTGAGGACTGGAAATGTCCTGCTAAACATCATTAAAATGCACCGTCTGCGCTGAAGCCCGATCCGTAAATGCCCCTGGAGACACAGACACACCCCGGTGTCTCTGCAGTCACCCCGGATAAGGACCTCGCGCGTCGATCACCTCCTCTGGCCGGGGAGGGGGAGGCAGGGGCAGCCAAGCCAGGAACACAGGGGCTCGGGCCGCCGTGGGAACCTGCGAGGACTGAGTCAAACTTGCCGGAAACCTGCGGGCTCGGAGAGGGCGCGACCGCTGCGGCGTCGCCTTCCTGGGACCCTGCTCCCGCAGACACTAGACAGACACGCAGTGTGATGCGACCATTGGGAAGTTGCGGAGGAGGGGCGAGCTGGGCTCCCCTGCCTCAGCCGAGCTGAGCAGCCGCCCCCACGTTTCTGATTCTCGGGGACCGGCGGCCAAGCCAGGAGCGCGCCCCAGCGGCGCCGCCCCCCGGGCGCCCGCGAGCCCAGCTCCGCCGCCTGCGCCGCTCGGCTCCGGGAGTGGAGCTCGCGCGCGGCACCCTCAGTAGCACAGCCTGGGTTTTCCACACGCCGCCGCCACGCTGGAGGCTCAACTTCCCCCCGGATCTAAGCTTCCTAGGAGCCTCCCGATGTGGCTGGGGAAGGGGGGGCGCCTAGGAAGACCCCCTTTTGAAGCTCTGTCCCCCAAATTATGGTGGTTCAGATTGACATAGGGACAAGAGTGTTGGCTTACACTCTGGTTGTTTATGTGACCTTCTGGCCTATATTAATTAATAATTATTACTAGCCAGCATTGATGGGGCCAGAGCCAGACAGTGTGTCAGACACTTCACATTACATTAATTAAATTAGTTAATTAGTGAGGTAGGTATGATTATTCCCATTTTACAGATGAGGTGCCAAAAGAATGATAACTGCTCAGCATTAACACGGACATGATTTGAACCTGCTCTGAATCCAAAAATGAAAGTTTTCGTACTAAACTGGAGAGTCAGACAACATTCAGAATAATGGCTGCCATTTATGAAGCACCAACCCTTCAACAAATGTTTATGGAGCCTGAACTAGGTGCCAAGTACTCTATTAAGTGCTAGAGATACAGCAAAATAGCACAGATTGCTTTGAAAATGTAATAAAAAAATAAACCAAATGCTTAAAAGATTTATCTGGGGAATTGTTTGATTCTCGCTGGTGGAAGATGCTGCATTTTTTAGGCACCATAATGTACAAGCTAGGGTCAGGGTGCATTCTATCCCTGCCCTCTGACTGAGTGTGGCTTTGGGAAAGTGGTGGCTTCTCTGAGTCATGAGTTTCATGTTTTATACAGGAGAGAATAATCCCTCAAGGGTACTGTAAGGATTTGGGGAAACAATGTTTTGTGAAAGCTTATTGAACTGTATTCTGTATATATACCCAGCAAATGTGAGTTATTTTCCCATATGGGAGGACTATAGAGAGGTAGAAAAGATGAATTCTGCTGGGGAATTGAAGAGGACTCACGCAGATGGCGGAAGGATTGGGTTGTGATATAAACAGAAGACAGCTTCTGTTCAGGGCAAGGGGAACAGCATGAGCAAAACCATCTGTTCCTCCATCAGTGTGGGCAGCAGACGCTTTTAAGGTTTGAGCAATGGAAAACAAATGGGAGAGAATAGGGAACATGTCGACCAATGCTCACTCCCACTCCCATAATAGCATTTAGGAGAGGAGATTCCTTAAGTGAAATACTCACCATCACCATTACCTCTTCTGCTTTCTCATCTCTCCATCACATTTCCATAAAATTGTTCATTTTCTGACTCTCTAAGGCCCCCTCCTTGATCACAAAGCAGCTAGCCCTTTTCCCAACCCAGATCATCTTGTATATGAGACAGCCACGACAGCAACAAAGTCACCATAAATCAGACCAGAAGAGGCCTCACCATTTCCCAAAACCCCAGTCTCTAGCTTTTCAGGATAGGAATTTCCTTGATTTCTTAACATTATACTGCAAAGGACATAGATAAATGCAGCACTGGAAGCCAAGATAAAGTGGAGATGTTGATCATCTCTGTTCGTACTCAATGAAGACTTTGCAATGTTTAGGAGTGAAAAGACATAACATAGCTAGAGGCTACTTTACTCCAAAGACCAAAAGCAGAAAAAAGTAGACAGATGTTTTAGTTCCTAAGAAGACTCCACTCCTACTAGACTTAGTATATTTTCTCTATTGTAACATGTACATTTACTTCAATTCTCTATGACCTGACTTCTCTCTGTTGAGACCTGTTCTTTTTCTCTGTTGTAGTTGTTCCTTTCTTTATTTATACCTTTACTCTATTTTTTCATTTCTCTGCTACTCCTTGCTTTTTCATACTTACCTTTCCTGGTCTCTAAAAGATTAATCTTACCATTCCTCCAACTGGTTGTTTTGTTTTCTTTCCAGATCTCCCCCTTCCCTACCCCCATGCACTTGACTTCAGCCTTCTTACTACGTTATGCACCATGGCAGTGCACTCTCTGCAGTATAGCTCACCGTGTAGCTCTCTGGCTTCACACGATCTTCAAGGCTGAGGTGGGAACCAGATGACAGGTGGACGAGAGGCAACATGGCGGAAGGAGGTACACACAATCAAGACTGTGTTGATTTTCCTTTCTGAAGTCTTTAGTTGACTTCCCTTCACTTCTGTCCTCTTCTCAAGGTTAGTTTTCCCAGAATTTCATTTGGTACCATCAGCCCCTGGAATAATCTATTGCTTTCTCTATTTTCACCCTCCTAACACTGCATTTTTGCCTATACTTTCAAGTTTCGTAGAGCACCTCTCTGGAATGGTCTTTTCAACTATCATCAGTTTCCTTAACCATCATCAAATGGCTTTTACTGCCACAGGACATTGACCAGTAAAACTAATCTGTACCTTGGGATCTTTTGTTATTGTTATTTTCATATTTCTAGGAAAGTTAAGGATGGGAAAAGTACCCAAAGCAGAATGATTATTTTTAAAAGAGAATGGGAGGAGGAGGGAAACCCTGGCACACCAAGACTCAGGGACTACAGAATTGAGAGTGGCTTGACAGCACTGAGCCAAGGCACCACTGGCCGTGATGACCTATGATTTACAGTTTTCTTCCACAATGTAATTTAAAAGCACTGGTTTTCCCCTGAGAAAAAGCAACAAAATATTGCCTTGAAAATGAACAACTGAGAAGTTCAAGAGCCTGTTGACTCTGAGCAAGAAAGACCTGTGAATATACTAATGCATTATCAGACCTCCGACTCTGTCATCCTTTCTAACAGGTAACTCTAGAAAGACTGTTTTATCCAGGATAAAAACGGAAAAAGAAAAAGCCAACATAGGGAGCCAGTTGTCCCTTAATTTCCATTTGCCCTTTTCATTAAATACTTTCGTTATCATTACGCATTTTGATGACCCAGATTCTTCAAGAGAACTTCAAAACTCACAGCTCTTACTTTGGAAAACCCATTGCTATTCTGTCTCTCTCAGTAACCATCATCATCGTCATTAAAAACAATAACAACAACAATAATAATAGAAAACATAGCAGTGGTTCCCAAGGTATAGTTTGAGGACCCCTGAGGGTTCCTGGGGCCCTTTCAGAGGATCTGTGAGGACAAAACTTTTTCAAAGCAATACTAAAATGAGATTTTCCTTTTTCACTCTCATTTTCTGAAGAACATACAGGGGAGTTTTCCTGAGGTGGCATGATGTGTGATTTCATAGCAGATTGAATGAAGCAGGTATGAGACTCCAAGTGTCTTTCTAGTAAACTGAAACTTACAAGATTTGCAAAAATGTTAAATAATGCCACTATTCTCACTGATTATTTTGTTTTGGGGAAAATATAGTTATTTTTCATAAAATATTTATGTTATGTCATTATTTTAAATGAATTAGTAAATAAATAATTTTTAATTTCTTGGTTTTAATTTTTAATCTAGTAAATACTGATAAATAAAACCCACAAAACCAAAAGCTTTTGGCATCCCTAAGTAATTTTATAGTAGTGAAAAGAAGCTCTAAGACCAAAAAGTCTGGGAACTGTAGAAGTCATAGAGTATTTATTATTTGCCATGCACTGTTCTAAGCACCTCACTTATGTTAACATGTTTAAACCTGATGCTAGCCCTAGAAGGTAGATATTTTTCATCCGGATTTTACAGATGAGGACACTGAGGACAGTATTATATCGAACAGTATAAATGCAAAGTTTGTTAGACATCAATGTCCAAAATAATATTTTTATGTCTGAGTAAACTGAGATATGCAATACCTCCTAGATGGCAATGTTACAAAAAATCATTTTGTAAAAGTTTTTAAAGAATACTCATCTGGGATCAGCATCAAACCCATGTTCCAGTAATTTAAGTGTCCCTAGTGACTGTCACACCCCTCAAAGTAGAGTCAAAAGGATCAAGGGCTGTCTGGTTCTACTCCCATCTCTACTGCTAACTCCCTTATAACATTGGGCCTGAATGAAGGTGTTGGACTTTTAATGCCCTTTCTAGTTTTGACACTTAATAAATGCCAAGTCCTTATGTTAGCAAACAGATCTACATGGATTGTAAAATATTGAAATTTATAATTCATAAACATTCATTTGACCGTAAAGCTATAGTTAAGGCACTGGAGCCCCCAAAAAATGACATTCATGAAACAGAACAGAATGTGTATAATTTCATAATTATCTAAGCATACCATTCAAGATTATCCTCTTGGGGAGGGACTTTTATTTCTTCAGGAAAATATCTGATTCACTGCTTAGCCAGGAAGGTCCCAAGGCAAGGTGGAAGAAAAAATAACAAAATACAGCTAAATAAAATGAAGTTATAGGTAGGGAGAGCAGAGAGGAAGAATGGAGAGAAAGAAGCAAGAGAGACCAGGCAGCTGGAGCCTGAGAGTGTAGGTGTGGGTGAGAAATTCCCCACCATATCCTATGAGGGTAGTGAGAGCTAAAAATGGGAATAGCTAATATTCGATGTTATATAAATATGTTGTTATTATTGTTATTTCTTTTTTCCTGCATTGTACCTATGCTTTGATTTCTAAACCTTCAGTGAAATCTTCTACACACATAAATTCTCATGTGAGGGACATTGTTTCAGGGAAAGGAAGAGCTGAATTCCACATCTGAGTCAATAGCAACAAGCAGAGAAGAGCTATGGAAAGTGAGATGTAATGAGTTCAAATATTCAGCAGAGCCTGAGGAAGCAACACAGAATGTAAAGTAGTATCTGTTATCATGCAAGAAATTAAAAACAAACTCAGACTTTCTTGGACAACAAAGAGAATTTTTTGGCTCACAAAATTAAAAAGTACAGAGGTTTGTAGGCTTCAGGTCTGACTTGATCTAGAGGTTTATAATGCCAGTAGAGCTCTAGCTCTATCTCTCTCCATCAGTCCATTGGCTCTGTTTAAATCTAAGCATTGGTTTTGGCTCTACTCATGGTAGCAAATGGCTGCAGCAGCTCCAGACTTTACACCATACCACCTCCAGAACAGGAGAGGACATTTTGTTTCAAATATCCAAAAAAAGTCCAGAGATTCTCTTTGATTAGACCAGATTAGGTCACACACCCAGCCCTCAACCTTGGTAGTCAAAGGGATAGAATATGCTAGGTGGCTTAGCTTCATTGGTGTGGTCTACTGCAGGAGCTGGAGGCAGAATCAAGACCCCTGGAAACCCACAAATCCACAAGCAGCAATCAGGGGCTTTTAGGAAAGGGAGAATAAATGCCGTGTGGAAAGAAGGGCAAAAATAGTCTACTACAACAACCCTTGAGAATTCGCAGATGTTTGCAAATCCATTGCACGACGCACAATAAAAGATGCTTGAGTTAGTTTTAACTAAATCTCAAAGGACAGGCTAACTTTAGCTGACCTGATGGTTGATTTGAGTATTAAAAGAGAAAATGTTCATGAATACCTATCACAGTGCGCAGAATAACAGTAGATTCTTATACATCGTAATTTCCTTCTTCTACTTTCTTTCTTCTTTCCCTCTACAGAACATAGTGTATAAAATTTGGAGTTTAAACAGTAGTGTTGATTTTTTTAAACACTGTGTTCTTAAATGAGAAAGAAGATTTATAAATTACACAACATTAAAAAATGGGCGACCAGGTTGGTGGAGAAATACCTAAGAAGTTGTGTTTACTTTGGCATTTAGAAATGTAGGGCCCTAATTACAAACAGAGATGATAAGAACAACAGTAAAACACTGCAAAGTCCTTGTCTTATTTCACACGTAGCATTAGCAAATGCATTCAAATGTACAGACGCTGTTGATCTGAACACTAAAGGAGCCACAGATGGTGGAATTTATCAAAAGAAAGGATGCTAATGGCAAAAGAGAGTGCAATGATAGGACTAATAAAAATTGGCCTCTTTGATAGTGAAGAGGAAAGTTTATCTGGTGACAAGATGAGAATGTAGCCTAAAACTCAATAATCACACTTAAAGATTGGATTAGGATAAATGCAACAAAATGAAATTATAAATTTCATTAAATATCCATGGTAATAGTAGTCTTTGGGGTGGTTTCTAGAAGCAACACCCAAACCTGAGTAGTCAAAAACTCAGCATCTTACTCTATTTTCATCTATATTGTTTAATACCCAATAGATGACCCTTCCAGTACCTTAGCCCTTGACCTTCCTGTACTCCATGTTCTTGACCCCCACCCCATCTTAGCCACTCACTCCCAAAGTCACTTCTAGATCCTACCAACAACTGCACCACCTCCATAATCTCAATTCCAAACATCCCATTCCCCTACCATGCTTCCATATATATAGAATTTACCCCAATTCTATCTTTTTTTACCCCATTGGGGTCCCAAACCGCCGACCTTTATCATCCTTGATCTTATTTTCCTCCTTAACAGGCTTAAATTTCATGGTGTATAATTATACTCATTCTGTGAACCTTCTTCTAGCCCCAGGGACAATTGAGAATTTGACTGGTAATTGAGCCTGTCTTGCAACTTTAACACAAAGAATTGTTAGGAGTCTACATACACAGGGCCCCAATTACAAATAGAGATGATAAGAGCAACAGTAAAACACTGCAATTGATAGATAGATGAGACTCTAGCTGAGAACAAGGTACCGGACCTGGCATATGTGGGCTGTGAGTTGAGAACTTGCTCCTGGGGGAGCTACATGACCTACTAGGCATAAAAGCTAAAGAAACTCTGAGCTCATGGCTTCCCTGAGCTGATGTCTTGTTCACTATGTACATCCCATATCAGAATGGCTGGGAAATCAAGCACTGTGCCTTAGAAGTCACAGACCTCCTTGATGCCGTTAGTCTGCATTCTGTGGCGCCTACTGTTTATTCTTTCTCACACCTAAGTACACTTGAAGCCCTTAGCATCTCATGAGTTTGCGTGTCCAGCTGAAGCCCAGGTCCCTGCTGCTAGTGAATAGAGAGGAAATTGCACGTGTGTGCAGTCTCACCTTTTCTTCACCTGCTGTGCTACTGGCAACACCCAGCCCAGATTAAATACAATGCTTCACGCTGTTTCTGCATCCAAGCAGAGGAATATAGGGGAGACAAATTCAAATCATGCCCACTGGTATTACCTTAAGAGTGTTAACCTCAAAGGGGCCCTTCGTGCTGCCCTGCAACAAGTCCATGTTCCTGGTCAAATTACTTCCTGCTCTCCAAGTGCACAATTCTACACTTGCTCCTCCCTCCTCAAACCTGCAGCAAGCCTTCCCCCTTCCCCCCTCTCAGTGATGACCTGCCTTCTGCTTCCCCCCAAAACACAGAAGCAGGGGACTTCCACCCACTCCCACCACCAAATCTGCTAACCTGTGTGCATTTATACCCAATGCCCTCTCTGCCTTCTCTCATGCCAAAACGGATAAAATGTTCTTGCTTCTCAATAAAAACCCTGCTGCTTGTGCACAAGATCTCGTTCCCTCTCAATTACTCTGTGATTTTTGTTCTTAAAATCTTCTCCTCTCTCTTCTACATCAGCAAAATTTCCATCTCTAGATTATTCCCCTTAGCATAAAGAACATACTAGATTATCTTTAAAAGTACTTGTCCCAGAACTTCTTTCAATTATCACCCCATTTCCCTGCTTCATTTTATTAGGACAAAAAACCAAAACTCCTCAGAACAGTTGACTGTAGGTGCTATCTCCTCCCTATTCCATGAAAGGCAAGAAAAATTAGCATTCTTATGCCACTTTCCTATAAAAACTATTCTATTAAAACTTTGTATAGAAAATCTAATGGAATATACAAAAAGCCACTAAAATTAATAAATGAGGCTCAAAAAGTTGCCACATTCAAGAGCAATATATAATAAGAGCAATTGTATTTCTATATGCTAGCAAAAAAAAACCCCAGAAATTGAAATAAAAAATATCATTTAAAATAGCATAAAAATATGAAATTCTTTAGGGGTAAATCTGACAAAATATGTCAAAGACCTATATAGTGAAAACTAGAAAACATAGCTGAGAAAAATTAAAGAAGACCTAAATAAACGAGAGATATTCCATATTCATAGGTTGGAAAACTCAATATTGTTAAGGTGTCAATTCTTCCAAAATTGATCAATAGATTCAATGTAATGCCAACTAAAATCATAGCAGTATTTTTTGTAGAAATTGGCAAACTCATTCTAAAATGTATGTGGAATGGCAAAGAACCAAAACAACTTTGAAAAGGAAGAAAAGGCTTGAAGATTAACACTAGCTGACTTTAAGGCACAGTATAAAACTGTAGCAATCAAGAGAGTGCACTGTGTATTGGCATCAAGATATACAAATAGATGGAGCAGAATAGAGTCCAGAAATAGAAACACGCACATATGGACAACTGATTTTTTACAAAAATGCAAAAGCAATTCGTTGGACAATTTCAACAAATAGTGCTGAAACAACTGGATAGCCCCATGCAAAAACACAAATAAATTTTGATCCATACCTTACACAATACACAAAAATTAACTAAAAATGGATCAATGACCTAAATTTATAGCCTAAAACAATAAAAGTCTAGGAGAAAAATTTTATGATCTTGATTTAGGCAAAGATTTCTTTCTTAATATGATACCTAAAGTACCATTTAAAACAGATTAAAGTGATAAATTGGACTTCATCAAAAATTAGAAACTCTGTTCTTCAAAAGATACCGTTAAGAGAATAAAAAGACAAACTACAGAATGGGATAGAATATTTGCAAATCACTTATCTGATAAAGGACTTATATCCAGATTATATGACTAACTCTTGAAAGTCAATAAAACTCAATAATAAAATGGACAAAAGATTAGAACAGACACTCCACCAAAGATATACAGATGGCAAATAAATACATGAAAAATGTCCATTATTTATTAAGGAAATACAAATTGACACCACAAAGAGATACCAATATACTTCCATTCAAATGGCTAAAACTAAAGACTGAACATAGTATTGGCAAAGACGTGGAGGAACTGAAACTCTCCTACCTTGCTGGCAAGAGTGTAAATGGTACAGCCCTTTTGTGAAACAGTTTGGACATCTTAAAAAGTTAAATGTACACCTACTATATGATGACACCATTACATCCTAGATATTTACCCATGAAAAATGAAAGCATATATTCATACAAAGAATTGTACACAAATGTTCATAGCTTCTTTATTTGTAGTAGTCCCAAACTGAAAACAACCCAAATGCTCATCAATAGGAGAATAAATTGTGTATATCCATATAATGGAATAGTAATCAGCAATAAAAGCAACTGAACTGTTGATACACACTGCAACATGAAAGTCTCAAAATAATTATCCTGAATAAGAGAAGCCAGACAGAAAAAGAATACATACTGTATGAGTCCATTCATATAAAATTCTATAAAATGCACTCTAATTAATAGTGACAGAAAGTAGATAAGGATATAATTGATACACAACAAACTACCATAATTAAAATGTACTATGTAATAACTTTTGATATATGTATGGGCAGAGTGTGGGGTGGGGAAGGGCAAGGAGAGATTTAAAAAGTTACAAGAAAACTTTTCAAGGTAACGGATATATTCACTATCTTCATGATAGTGATTGTTGCATGGGATATGTATGTCAAAACATCAAATCATACACTCTAAATATGGCAGCCTGAGCTGAGCATAGTGGTGTGCACCTGTAGTCCCAGCTACTCAGGAGGCCGAGGGAGGAGGATAGCTTGATCTAGAAGTTTGAGACCAGCCTGGGCAACATGGCAAGAACTCGTCTCTATAAAAAAGAATGAATAAATAAATAAATAAGAATAAAAACATAAGCACGTCAGTCTGCTGTGATTCAATTATACTTCAGTAAAGCTGTCAAAAAATAAAAGTTTCCCAATCCTAAGTTATTATGGTCACCTTTGAGGAGTTTACCTTAACAAATAATTGTAAATTATTATTTGATTATTTATTCAAAAAATAATTATAATATGCCTATTATGGGGTGGGCACTATGTTAAATGTCGAGGGCATACTGTGAGGAAGATTAAACATGTAAAAAAAAATGGCCCCTGCTCTCAATGAGCTTGAAGACTCATTGCGAAATCAGACCTTAAACAAACTAGCTTGCAAATAAATGTCTAAATTATTAATTGTGATAAATACTATAAAGGAAAATAGGCAGGGAGCTATGGGAGAATACCAGGCTTTTCAAGCATTCATTTTTAAAGTTACATTATATTTTTAAAAAATTATTAGCACAATTATTGAGAACTGTTCCAGGGTTAAATTGGTACATGTTTTCCACCAGTTCAATAACAAATTCCCCATTCATGGACTCCTGCTTTTGATTAATCTTTAACTAATCAATTAGTGTTTGAAATAAGAGTTTCAGGATATTACGATTTTCAAGTTATCGTATATTTAAAAGTGTGTTCTCTGTTGCCTTAACTATAAAACAACTTCTGATTGGGAAAGTACTCTTGGGTTACTTTAGGTTTTCTTCAACATCAAAGACATTTTCCCGTGATCTCCTGCCATATAATGTTTCAGAGGAAAAGTCTTTTGTGGGCAAACTGCTTCAAATGCTTAAATTTTTGAAAAGTTTTAATCTTTATTCTTGAAATTTGGTAACTTCACTAAGAGATAAATCATTCTGTTTCATTACTTTTTATTAAGAAAAATGTCAAAAATGCACAAAAATAGAGAGTATAACAGACTTATAACTCCATCCAGCCTTAACCACATCCGTACTATCATACCTGTTTTATTACCCCCTCTGCTTTCTTGGATATTATTCTAAAACAAATCCCGGATGCCATGTTCTCTTAACCCTAGACATTTCAATATGAGTTTCAAAAAATAAAGGAAATTTTCTTACCTGACCACAGATCATTATAAAAATTAATAATTATTATTACTTAATATTATCAATAATTTAGTAATTTTAATATCATCAGATATTCAATATTATAATATTCTGTTCATATCGAAACTCTCAAAATAGATATCTTGTCAAAAAATGTCTTTTTCTGTTTGGTTGAATTAAGATTCAAATAAGGTTTATTGTTTGTATTTTCTTATATTTCTTAAGTTTCTACAAAACACTTAATAGAAAACATCCCCTCTTCAATTAGTTTTTTTATGCTTTAAATATTGAAGAAATTGAGTTCATTCCATGCACTGGCTTTAGCTAATTGCTTTCTCTTGGTATGATTTAACTTGTTTCTCTATCTCCTATATTTCTGTGGACTGGGAATTAGATCTACAGGCTTGCTCAAATGGAATCAAGTTTCCGTTTGTGGATGATGCCCTAGTTTCACACCGCATTACTTTAAGAGGCACCTGGTTCCTGGTTGTCTCACTCACAGAGATACGAAAGGTCAGGGTTCAGGTGCTAACAACCTGTTCCCCTCATTGCATAAATATCCCTTAACATTTCATCTAACAGTTTTACAGCCCAGTGATGACCATTGTCTGAAGTTGTATTTCAAACGTTGCAAAATGGTGATATTTCATAATTCCTTCTGCTTTTATTAGCAGTTTTTGTACAGAAAAACTCACTCACTAAGGCTATTTGGTTCCTCTGAAACACAATTCACACTTGCAAAGGCAGGATAAATGCTCAGTTCTTTTCCTTTCATTATCAATTTTCAGAGTAATGAGTTTGTGCCCTAGCAACCTCCAATATTGTAACGATGAGTTATGTTTTATTTCTTTTTTATTCCTTTTTTAATATCACTGATAACTCATAGATTTTTATATTTTCAGTGAGTTTTAAACAATTGCAATCATTATTCTCATTGATGCTCAGATTGTCACATCTTTTGCCATGGGAGCCCATCGAGCTGGCAGTGTGTACTTTGACATGATCCCATTAGCCTCTCTGATAGCTTCCTTGCTCTCTGTGCCAACAAGATGCTCCAGAATCTTTTTGTTCATTTCCTACACCAGTCCTAGGTTCTTTTTAGAGAAAAATGGTATTTAGGACTGCTGATAACATGTCATTTCACTGGTCAAAGTTAGAAAATATATACTTTTTTAAAAAGAGAGTTTAAAATCAAGAGTTGACACTGATATTTCCAATTCAAAATTTAAGTACAGGTTTTTCTTGACTTATTAACTTTATGCTTCTAGCTTTTGTATCTATTTTCTCTTATGATTATCATTTTGTTTCAGGATAACAACAGTATAATTGTGTGCTTGTCTTATCCTAGATTAAACATTAAATGGTTCAGGAAATGAAACCTACCATTCTTGGTCATTCTATATCCAATTTATCCTATTTATCAACCAGAAATGATAAGTCATTTGGATGACTTTCTTTCATTTGCAGAGAGTTTAAATTTTTCACCTTTGAGGGTTTTTTGTTCCATTTATTAAAAATTACATATTATTTGAACCTTCTCAGCTATACATATTTAATATCTATTATATAATCTTTTAAACCTATTAGTCCTTTTCCTCTATTTGATTTTCTACATGCTTGGGCTAGGCCCAGCTGAACAACTTATAAGGCTATGTTTCGGGAGAGAGCCCCCTTCCCATTGTGATGGTTAGTATTTATGTAAGCACAAGTGATCTTGTAAGGTTTGAGGATTTAAAAAACTGCATTGGTGCCAAACAGACAAGTTCAGATGTCAGACCTGAGAAACTTGGGAGTCCTCATACAGGTGAGTTTGAGTTTTGGTGCACCTTCTCCCAGGGACAAGTACCAGTCCCAGCAAACCTGTGGGTCTTTCATTGAACAGATAATTCTGACAGCTGGTTCCCACTTCAAACTATATAGGAAAGTACAATTGCATGAAATATAACATTATTTAACAATACATTTTAAAGGAAAACCTGGTCTGATCAGAAAGAAAAGAGAATGTTCAGGAAACAGAAATAAAAAGAAAATGAAAAGCCAACAGAGTAATACAAAAACACTGGGGATAAACCTTCAGATCTGGTAATGAAGAGGGGCTCTGATTTTAATGCCCAGTGAGGACAGGAATTGAGGCTTCCAGGCAATAATAGATACGAATTGGAATCGAGCTCCTTTATATTACTCATACTCCCAATTGGTTGAAACCCAGACCTAGTCTTAGCATGTTTTAAGTGTGAATTTACTTTTTTGTTTGTTTAAATTGCAATTACACTATATAATGAAAATCGGTGCAAGGCTCATGACTTACCTGTGGTATTTGAAAGAAGCAAATGCAAAACTATCATAATTTTTATCCTATGAGAGTCCCATAGGGAAAAAAAAATCACTGCAGTTAAGCTTTGATAAAATAAATAAATAAATAAACAAACTAACTAACTAAAAATATGTGAGAAAACAATCCACTGACAGGAATAGTCATGGGGAATAATAAGCAGGTATATAAATACTTCACATTCTTTAGATTAAAAAAGATTATAAAATGGGCATGATTATAATAATTAAACAAATGAAAGATGGTACTAAACCTCAAAGGAAGAAGAAAAGTAGTGAAAGAGAAAAGTGTCGAAGAATCAAATAGATTTTCTAGTAATGAAAACTATAAAATCCAAACACGATGGATGGCTAAATAGGAGGCTTTATGTAAAGACACTAACATGAAGAGAAATGGTCGAACTGAAGGATAGATCTCAGGGACATTGACCAGAATAAACCTCAAGGAGACAAAGGGGTGGAAATTACATGAAGGGTTTAAGAAACACGGAGCATAACAAAAAAGATCTAACATATGTCCAACACATGAGAAGCCTTGATGAAAGAGCTACTAAAGGGTGTACTTCAGGAGGAAGAAAGTTGAACCTGGACTGAAGGATTCAGGAACCAATGATAAGCAAAACAAAAGAAAACAAAAATTTTAAGAAACCTAAACTAAAACAAAATTGATAAACATGTCAATAAATCTAAATAAGCAGAGACTGGGGGAGGGGGAAGGTAAAAAAACATTAATGGGGGATTATGTATAAAAATAAGGTGGAATTAAATTGCTAAATAACAATAATTTGTAAAATGGGAGGATGAAGTTTGGGATTAAAATATGTAAAGTTCTTTTATTATTCAGAAGGAAGGTATAAATATTGATAATCTCTAGAAATCAAGTATGCATGTTAGAATTTTATAGGTAATCACTAATAAAAAGTAATATGGCTTCTGAGCTAGTAGAGATAAAAGGAAATAAAGAAAGTGTAATGCATTTAATACAAGGCAAGAAAGAAATACATTGTAGGTATAAAGCAAAAAAACTTGACAGTAGAAATAAATGTATACTGGAAAGTTTAAAATACAAATCAAACAACTGAGTCAAACATAAAATTATTTTGGAAATTATAAAATGTTTGAAATTAACAATAAGACAATTAACCATAAGATCAGTGTGTGAAAATGTAACTAATATAAATTACTTAGAGGTAAAGATTTATAACCTTGAATACTGTGGGAGGCAGCTTCTAAAATGGTACCCTGTAATTCCTACATCCTAGTGTTTAGGTCTCTTCCACTTGAGTGTGAGCTGGACCTAATGACTTGTTTGTAATTAATAGAATATGGGAAACATGACGAGATGTCACAGAAATCAGGCTATAAAACATGTTGACTTCGCTCTTGCAGGCACTCTCTCTGGCTCTTCTCACTTTCCTATTCTGTCGAAGCTGCCATGTGGCGAGATGCCCTATGTAAAAGCCAATGCAGTAAGAAATTGAGGGCAGCCTCCAAGACACAGCAAGGAATTGAGGCCCTCAGTTCAGCAGCCCGTGAAGAACTGAAATCTGCCAACAAGTGAGTGTGGAAGTGGATCCTTCCCCAGTCAAGCCTTGAGATGTCTGCAGCCCCAGTTGGCACCTTGATTACAGCTTATTGAGAGCCACAGAGCCTGAGGACCCAGCTAAACTGAGCCCAGATTCCTGACCCATAGAAATTGGGAAGTTATTATATCATTTTATGCCACTAAGTTTGGGGTAATTTGTTATGTAGCAATAGATAACTAACACAAATACATTTATTGGAAATGACACAAGAATTAAAAATCATAAGCTAAGTATCCAATTGAAGAAGTTAAAAATGAAAATGGAAAAAAGAGAGTAAGCCAAAAGACAGTAAAAGGAAGGAAATAATAAAGATAATAGATATTATGGAAAACAAACAAAATCAAATAACTAGGTTTGGAGGATATTTTAACTTTTTATTTTTCAGACTCAGAAAAAGTTTACGAAAATATCACAAGGAGTTTCTAACATACCCTTCACCCAGCTTTGCCTAATGTTAACATATATATGCTATAGCAAAATTATTGAAACTACGAAATTAACATTGATACAATACTATCAACTAATCTGCAGGCATTATTTGAACTTTGCCAGTTGTCTCATTCTTCTTTGTCTAGCTCAGGATTCAACCCAGGATTCCATAGTAAATTTAGTTGTTCTGTTTCATTGGCATCCTCTAATCTGGGACAGTTGTCATTCTTTGTCTTTCATAAACTTGGCAATTTCGAAGAGTACTCACTGCTCAGTTATATTGTAGAATGTCTCTCAATTTGGATTTATGTTATGCTTTTCACATTTAAATTTAATTATGCATTTTTTGGCAAAAATTCCACAAAAACAAAATATGCTTTTGTTACTGCATTATAACAGGAAATGAATCATGTCAATACATTTCATTACTGATGATGTTAATTTTGATTATTTGGTTAAGGTGATATCTGCCAAGTTTCTCCAATGTAAGGTTACTATTTTTCTCCTTGTAAATAACAATTATCTTATGGGTAAATACTTTAAGACTATTTAAATATTCTATTTTCATACTTTAATGCATTAATTTTTGCATTGATTAATATTCTTGCCTATAATTTATTACTGTGGTGCTTGCCAAATAGTGATTTTCTATTCTATCATTCTTTCAGTATATATTAGTTGCAATCCTTTTCTAAGGAAGCGCTATCCATTTCCTGCCATATAAGAGCTGTTTTGTTATCTTGATGAAACTAATAAAATGGACAATATTGAGCAGTAATGATTACATCAAAAATGAGAAAGCACAAATAAACACTGTTAGGAATACCCAGTAAGAAAGAAGATGTTGGATGAGAAATACCTCCAGCCAGAGAGTCTCTGCAAGAAGGTGAAAAAAACAAACAGGCAGACAAACATAGATTGGATGAGGGTCAGAAGGAAGGGTGCCTGAACCTACAGGAGACTCCATGGGAAGAGGTTGCAGAGCACAACTAGAAGGAGAAAGGCATCAGCAGGGTCTAAACTGCGAGAGGCTTGGAGACCAGAAACAAAGGTGGGTGGAATGGTTAAATTTCCCCTACCTTGCATCTTGGACTCATAGTGGACTCCTGAGCTGCTGAAGAGACCTGCTGACACCAGCCCAGAGAGGGCTGCTGCCAGTGAGTGGCGAGCCTCTTGCCAACAGGGCACTGGGCTCCTAGCTCCCTCAAGGCACGTTCCACCCCACAGACCGGAACTGATAGGCAGGTGCCATATTTCTTCATCCTTCCCTTCCCCTCCCCAACTGGAGACTGCCGAGAGAGACGATTTAGCCACCACCTGGAGGCATCCACAGGAAATGGAACCTTTCTTTTTAGGGCCCTGCAGGAGACTGAGGAGTACTCAGACTGTGAGCTCCCCACCTCCTGGCCCTCCCTGGTGCCACTCGCCTGGTGACTCCAGCAGAGCAGAGCAAATCCCAAAGCGGAGAGACATTGATCCAGCTTGGGCACCCCGTGAGTGACTTGAGACCAGCACTCCTCTCCCTGTCACGGTCAGGGATTGATCTCCAGGGCTAGGGGACAGGCCTGCAGGCCAGATCCTGGTACACCTGGGTCTTGATCACATTCCCTGGGGGCACAAAAGGAGTATTTGTGAACAACTCTACTGAGGTATGTGTGCCTTCAGGAGAAGATCAGAGAGGGTCCTAGCTGCAGTGTGCTCGAGAGGAAAGCCTCCCCCAATGGGAGGGCCACTCTCCCAACTCAGGCCGTGATCCTGGGCAGGGAACCTCCTGGCTGGCATCACAGTCAGAGGAGCTCCACTGGCTTGAGGTCCTGCCTTCCAGCAGAGGCCCAGGAGAGACTCCAGAATAGGGGAGGGTGGAAAGAAATGAGGCCTGCTCCAGACTGCAGTTCTCATACAGCCCCACTTCCACACACAGACTTTTTGGCTGAGATGGGGCCCTTTCAGCCCCTCCCTGGCAGCTTTGCCCAGAAGCAGAGAACAGACGTTTAACCCCTACTAAGAGCATCTGTGGAGCTAGAGGGCAGGCCCACCCAACCCAGCCCTGCCCAGCCTCACTCCCCTATCTGCCCCTGCTGAGGTGGAGAATAAGAACACACCTGGAAGTCCCAGGGTCCCACCCACCACCTGAGGCAATAGAGTGCCCTCCAGAGGAATGAGAGCCAGTTACAGCATCCAAAAACATTGCAGCCATCTCCTCCCAACAAGCGCCACCTACTGACATGGAGGTCAATTTGCATGCCCTGCATTTACTGACTCATCACATAGGGTGTGGTTGAATCTCACCCACAAACACCACCTATTGGCTCAGAAACTAAATGGGTGTGTCATTATCTAAATGAAAATCCAAAGGTAAGAAGCAACAGCTACTCCGGATGAGAAGGAATCAGTGAAAGAACTCTGAAAGTATGAAGAATCAAACTGAAAGGACACTCCAAAGGGGAACACCAGCTCTCTAGCAATGGTTATCAACCAAATTCAGAACACTAAAATGATACAAGAATTTCAAACATGGATAGTAAGAAAAATCAATGACATGCAAGAGAAAATGGATACCCAACACAAACCACAAAAAAATCCAGGACTTGGAAGAAAAATTCACTAAAGAAATTGAAATATTAAAGAAAAATCAAACAGAACTTCTAGAAATGAATAATTTATTCAAGGAATTACAAAACACAGTGGAAAGCCTCAAGAACAGGGTAGATTAAACAGGAAAAAGAATCTAAGAGATTGAAGATAACACCTTTCAGTTTAAAAAGTCAGTCACAGAGATAGAGCAGAGAAATAAGAAAAAAGAGCAAAGCCTACAAGAAATGTGAGATTATGTGAAGAGGCCTAATATTAGAATTATAGGCATCCCTGAGGTGAAGAAAAAAAATACACAAGTGTTGGATAAGCTATTTGAGGATATAATGGAAGAAAATTTACCTGGCCTTGCTAGAAATCTAGATATACAGGTACAAGAAGCTCAAAGGGCTCCTGGGAGATTCATTGCAAACAGGAAGAAACCATGACACATAGTCATCAGACTAGTCAAAATAAACATGAAAGATGCCCTCCTGTGAGATGTAAGGTGAAAGAAGCAGGTAACCTACAAGGGAAAACCCATCAGACTAACTGCAGACTTCTCCACTGAGACCTTACAAGCCAGAAGAGATTGGGGCCCCATTCTCACTCTTCTCAAACAGAATAATGCCCAGCCTAGAATCTTGTATCCTGCAAAACTAAGTTTCTTATACAAAAGAGAAATAAAGACCTTCTCAGACAAGCAAGACTGAGGGAATTCATCAAGACAAGACCTGCCCTCCAGGAAGTACTCAGAACAGTGTTACACATGGATAAACACCATAAACTCTCACCAGTGTAAAATCATCCAAAAGCTAAAGGTCAAAGGCAAGATACTACAATGGTTCAAGAAAGAAAACAAAGCAACAGAGTTCAACTCAACAGGATGAACAGAAATCTGCCCCACTTATCAATTCTTTCAACAAATGTGAATGGTTTGAACTGCCCACTAAAGAGAAATAGGCTGGCCAAATGGATAAATATACACAAGCCAAGTATCTGCTATCTTCAGGAAACACATCTAACTCACAAGTATACATTCAGACTCAAGGTGAAGGGATGGAAAATAATATTTCAAGCAAACAGAAGCCAAAAAAAAGATAGCACAGCAGTTCTGATTTCAGATAACTTAGTCTTCAAATCAAGAAAAGTAATAAAAGACAAAGAGGGTCACTATATAATGGTGAAGGGTACAATTCAACAAGACATAACAATTCTAAATATTTATGCAGCTAACTCAGGTGCACCCAGATTCATAAAGCAAATCCTACTTGATCTAAACAAAATGATAAACAGCTGCACCGTAATAGCCAGGGACTTCAACACCCCTCTGACAGAACAGGACTGATCTTCCGAACAGAAAATAAACAAAGAAACAATGAACTTAAACAGAACTCTAGAACAAATAGGCCCAATAGACATTTACAGAACATTCTGCCACAAAACCACTGAATATACCTTTTTCTCATCAGCTAATGGGACATTCTCTAAGATTGACCATATCCTAGGCCACAAAACAGGTCTCAAAAAATTGAAAAAAATAAAATTATACTAAGCATCTTCTCAGACCACAGTGGAGTAAAATTAGAAATCAACTCTGACAGAAACATTCATCTCTACACAAAGTCATGGAAACTAAACAACCTTCTGCTGAATGATTATTGCATTAAGGAGGAAATTAAGATGGAAATCAAAAGATTCCTTGAACTAAATGGTAAAGGAGGCACAAGTTATCAAAATCTGTGGGACACAGCTAAAGCAGTCCTGAGAGGAAAATTTATATCCATAAATGCCTACATCCAAAAGACAGAAAGATCACAAATCAACCATCTAATGAATCATCTCAAAGAACTGGAAAAGGATGAGCAAACCAACCATGAACCCAGCAGAGGAAAAGAAATAACAAAGATCAGAGCAGAACTAAATGAAATTGATAACAAAAAACTATACGGAAGTTTAATAAAACAAAAAGTTAGTTCTTTGAAAAAATAAAATTGGCATGCCTCTTGCTAGATTAATGCGAAGCATAAAGAAAGGACTCTAATAAGCTCCAGCAGGAATGAAAAAGGAGAAATTACAACTGATACCATGGAAATACAAAATATTATCTATAAACACTATAAAAACCTTTATGCACATAAACTTGAAAACGTGGAGGAAATGGACAAATTCATAGAAACATACAACCACCCTAGGCTCAATCAGGAGGAAATAGAATTCCTGAACAGACCAATATCAAGTACTGAAATTGAAGCAGCAATAAAAAAACCTTTCTAAAAGCAAAGTCCCAGATCAGATGGTTTCACACCCTAATTTTACCAGACCTATAAAGAAGAACTGGTGCCTATCCTACAGAAATTATTCCACAACATTGAGAAGGAAGGAATCCTCCCCAATATGTTTTATGAAGCTGACATCACCCTGATATCAAAACCAGGAAAGGACACAACAGAAAATGAAAACTACAGACCAATATCCTTTATGACTATAGATGCAAAAATTCTTAACAAAATCCTAACAAACCAAGTTCAGGTGCTTATCGAAAAAATAATCCATCGTGACCAAATGGGCTTCACCCCGGAGATGGAGGGACGGTTCAACATACACGAATCTATAAATGTAATTCAGCACATAAATAGAAGTAAAAATAAAGATCATATGATCCTCTCAATAGATGCAGAAAAAGCATTTAACAAAATCCACTACCCTTTTATGATAAGAACACTTAACCAAATAGGTATAAACGAGACTTACCTAAAAATGATAAAGGCTATATACGACAAACCCACAACCAACATTATATTGAATGGGGAAAGAGTGAAAGCATTCCCACTTAGAACTGGAAGCAGACAAAGTTGCCCTTTATCACCACTTCTATTCAACATAGTCCTGGAAGTCCTAGCCAGAGCAATCAGACAAGAGAAGGAAATCAAGGGAATCCAAATGGGGACAGAGGAGATCAAGCTATCACTCTTTGCTGACAATATGATCTTATATCTAGAAAACCCCAATGATTCAGCTTATGGAATTGATAAACAAATTCAGCAAAGTCTCAGGTTACAAAATCAATATATAGAAATCAGTAGCATTCCTATATGCCAACCACAGTCAAACTGAGAACCAAATCAAAGACTTAATGCCCTTTACAGTAGCAACAAAGAAAATAAAATACCTAGGAATATATTTAACTAAGAAGGTAAAAGACATCTACAAGGAGAACTATGAAACACTGAGGAAGGAAATAGCAGAGGACATAAACAAGTAGGTGGAAAACCATACCGTGCTCATGGGTCAGCAGAATCAACATTGTTAGAATATCTACACTACCCAAAATGATCTACAGGTACAATGCAATCCCTATTAAAACACCAACATCATTTTTTGTAGATCTAGAAAAACTAATTCTACGCTTCATATGGAACCAGAGAAGACTCTGTAAAGCAAAAGTAATCTTAAGCAAAAAGAACAAATTGGATAGCATGAATTTACCAGACTTCAAGCTGTACTACAACGCTATAATAACTAAACCAGCATGGTACTGGCACAAGAGCAGAGACATAGACCATGGAACAGAACTGAGAACCCAGATGTAAAACCATCCCCATATAGCCATCTAATCTTTGACAAAGCAGACAAAAACATACACTGGGGAAAAGAATCCCTATTCAATAAGTGGTGCTGGGAAAATTGGATAGCCACATGTAGAAGACTGAAACAGGATCTGCACATTTCACCTCTCACAAAAATCAACTCACAGTGGGTAACAGACTTAAATCTAATGCATGAAACTATAAGAATTCTAGAAGAAAATGTTAGAAAACTCTTATGGACATAGGCCTAGAGAAAGCATTTATGAAGAAGACCCCAAAGGCCATCACAGAAACAACAAAAATAAAGAAATGGAACCTGATCAAATTCAAATGCTTCTGCGCAACCAAGGAAACAATCACAAGAGCAAACAGACAATCTACAGAATGGGGAGAAAATATTTGCGTGCTACATATCCAGTAAAGAGCTGATAACTAGAATCTATATAGAACTCAGGAAAATCAGCAACAAAAAATCAAACAACTCCATTAAAAAGTGGGCAAAGGACATGACAGAAACTTTCCAAAAGAAGATAGACTAATGTCCAAGAAACATACGAAAAAATGCTCAACATCTCTAATCATCAGGGAAATGCAAATGAAAACCAAATGAGATATCACTTATCTCCAGTGAGAATGGCTTTTATCAAAGAGTCCCAAAACAATAAATGTTGTTGTGGCTGCAGAGAGATAAGAACCCTCAGACACTGCCGGTGGGACTGCAAACTAGTACAACCTCTTGGAAAGTAATATGAAGATACCTCAAAGAACTGAAAGTAGAACTACCATTTGATCCAACAATCCCATTACTGGGCATCTACCCAAAGGAAGAAAAGACATTCTATAAGAAAGGCATTTGCATCAGAATGTTTATAGCAGCACAATTCACAATTGCAAAGATGTGGAAACAACCCAAGTGCCATCAATACATGAGTGGATTAATAAAATATGGTATATGTATACCATGGAGTTCTATTCAGCCACAAAAAACAATGGTGATCTAGCATCTCTTGTATTATCCTGGATAGAGCTGGAGCCCATTCTACTAAGTGAAGTATCACAAGAATGGAAAAACAAGCACCACATATACTCACCATCAAACTGTTATTAACTGATCAACACTTATGTGTACATATAGTAGTAACATTCATCGGGTGTCGGGTAGGTGGGGGGGGAGGGGATGGGTATGTTCACACCTAATGGTGTGTTGCACACCGTCTGGGGGATGGACATGCTTGACACTCTAACTCGGGTGGGGCAAAGGCAATATATGTAACCAAAACATTTGTACCCCTGTAATATACTGAAATAAAAAAAAATATCAGGGATAGAACTGTGAAGATTGTCAGAGATGCAAAAGAGATTTTAGAAACATACACCTTATAACAACTTATGCTAGTTGAAAGGAACAATGTTGTATACAAATATAAATTACCAAAATTCATTTAAAAATTAGTAGTTAAAAATCTATCCAAAATAAATATCAGGCCCAGGCAGTTTTACACTTCTAACAAATATTCAAGGAATAAATAATCTCTAACTTATATAACTTATTTGTAACCCATTATAATCTTGATTACAAACATGAATAAACACTCACCAGAAAGGAAAATGGTAGGTTGATTTGACATAAAACCAAAATAACAAATTCCTAAAAATATTTTAAGAAACGAATGTATCAATGCATTGCAGAAATATGCGGTAATTTTGCAGTTTTTTTACAGTAATTTGGAAGTTAATTGGGAATTTATTTTATTTACAAAATTACTTTTGTAAGGACAGCTTCTTTACTTCACAGGAGACTTCCAGGTTATCTCATTAATTCAGATCAATACTTGTGAATAAAAGTTATTTGGGGCTTACCTTCTTTTCCCATAGTATTAAATAGGATAAATCATATACAAAGTGTTTTCTGTGAAATGCTAGAGGTTTGCACTCCCAATAAATTGGAAAATCTATTCGTGTGTTTAACTATGTAAACAAGTTAATAGGAAAAAAAGCCATTTGATCATCTCAATAGGTGTAGAAATGGCATTTATTAAAATGCAACACTCATTCATGATTTTTTAAAGATGTTTAGACCTAAA
>RJWJ010013108.1:0-40577 GCA_004363605.1 Indri indri
CCCGGCCTCATTGTTGAGTTTTAAGAGTGCTTAGTATATTTTAGATAACAGTCCTTTATCAGATATATCTTTTGCAAATATTTTCTCCCAGTCTGTAGCTTGTCTTTTCATTCTCTTGACAGTATCTTTTGAAAAGCAGAAAACTTTAATTTAATGAAGTCCTCTTAAGATCAATTCTTTCTTTTATAGTCACACCTTTGGTGTCATATCTAAAAAAGTCATCATCAAATCCAAGGCCATCTGGATTTTCTCCTATTTTATCTTCTAGGATTTTTACAGTTTTGTATTTTACGTTTATGTTTGTGATCCATTTTGAGTTAATTTTTGTGAAAGGTGTAAGGTCTGTGTCTAATTTTTTTGCATGTGGATGTCCAGTCGTTTCAGCACCATTAGTTGAAAACCTGTCCTTGCTCCATTGTATTGCCTTTGTTCCTTTGTCAAAGATCAGTTGACTGTATTTATGTGGGTACCTACTATTTTCTAACCTGCTTTTCTCAAACAAAAAATATGCCAAGAGTATCTTTTTGGATAACTATACTCAGATCTTTATTGATATTTTATTAAATATATGATGCTCTATAATTTGTGCCATAATTTATTGAATCAGTTCCATACTGAGAGACATTTATGGATTATTTAAATATATTAAAGAAAATCATCATACAAATACATTAATTTAACCCATACAATTATCTCCTCTGGCTAAATTTCTAAAAGGGGAGTTGTGAGGCCAAAAGGTGTCTAATTTAAGATTTTATACACACTCCCACACTCTCCTTCAGAAATATTCCATTGAATTGCATTCGTGCCAATAATACTCAGGTGTTTCAGTGATCCCTACAGTCACATAGACATCTACTAATTTCATGAGCAGAAAATGATACATAATTTCTTTTCCATTTCTCTATTGGTAAAAGTGACTGTCTTTTCCCCATGTTTTTCAACCTTTTTTATTTCTCCTTTTTTGAACTGCCTATTATTTTCTTTACCCATATTTCTGTTGGAGTGGTTGACTTTGTCTCATTGATTTGCTAGAACTCTTTACATATTAAGTCTATTAACTCTTTTTCATATATATCCCAGTTTGTATTTTGTTTGGGGGTTTACTTTAAAAGCTAATTTTATGGTTAGAAATTTTATATTATTATGCAACCAAACTTATCAAATTTTATCATGGATCCTGAGTTCCTTATACTGCTTAGAAACACTTTTCTGTTTTAAGATTATAAAATTATTCAACCATCTTTTTCTAGTATTTTACAGTTTCTTTCATTTTTTCCCTTTCCTTTTTTTTTTCTACACATTTGAATCTTTGATCCATCTGGAAGTTATTTTCCCATAAGGGGTTCAGCTTTCTTTTTCCCAAATGTCTAGCCAATAATCTCAGTGTTATTTATTGAAAATTCAATTCATCTTCTTACCAATTTGAAATGCTATCTTTATCATATACTTAACTACCACATATCCTTGGGTTTATTTCTAGCTCTTTTTTTTCTGTTTCAATTCCGATGATTTCTGTGCCTCTGTGGCAGTTCTGTTTTGGATATTGTAATTTATATGTTTTAATATCTAGTAGGACAAGTATGCTTTTATTAACAGTTCCTTTTTAAAAAATTCTTCCAATTTTTCTTGGCTTTTTTATTGGTCTCTTTTCAAAATTAGTTTTCCAATAATTTACAAGTTCCTAAAGAAGTCTTGCTTTAATTTGTAATAAAATGCATAGATGCTGTAGATTATTTTGAGGAAAATGAATAGATGAATAGTCTTAAAATATTGAGATTTTGTATTCAAGAACATAACACATATTTTTATTTATTAAGTTACATTTAAAGTTCTTAATGTTTGGTAGAATTCAGCTGCGAAACTGTCTGTTCCTGGAATTTTATTTCTTAGGAGGTTGTTTGTCACTCCTTCAATCTCTTTGTTTGTTATTGGTCTGTTCAGGCTTTTTATTCTTCTTGACTCAATTTTGGTAATTTGTATTTTTCCAAGAATTTATCCATTTCATCTAGGTTGTCTAATTTGTTGACATGCAATTGTTCATAATAGTCACTTATGATTCTTTTTATTTCTGAAATGTTTATTGTAATTTCATCTTTCATTTCTCATTTTATTTTTTGAGTGTTCTCTCTTTTTCCTAGCTACACTAAGGATTTGTCAATTTTGTTTAAAAATCTACTCTTACTTTTATTGATTCTTTCTATGGTTTTCCATTCTATATTTGATTTATTTCTATTCTGATTTTTATTATTTCCTTTCTTCTGCTAATTTGGAGTTTAATTTGTTCTTTTCCTAGTTTCTTGAGGCATAACATTAGAATATTTATTTGGAATCTTTCTTCATTTTAATGTAGGTATTTACTGCCATAAATTTCTCCCTTAAAACTGCATCCAAGGCTGGGTGCGGTGGCTCATGCCTGTAATCCCAGCACTCTGGGAGGCCGAGGCAGGCAGATTGTTTGAGCTCAGGAGTTTGAGACCAGCCTGAGCAAGAGCGAGACCCCGTCTCTACTAAAAAAAATAGAAAGAAATTATCTGGACAACTAAATATATAGAAAAAATTAGCCGGGCGTGGTGGTGCATGTCTGTAGTCCCAACTGCTCGGGAGGCTGAGGCAGAAGGATCTCTTGAGCCCAGGAGTTTGAAGTTGCTGTGAGCTAGGCTAATGTCATGGCATTCACTCTAGCCAGGGCAACAGAGTGAGACTCTGTCTCAAAAAAAAAACAACAAAAAAAACTGCATCCAAAATGCTGCATCCCATAGGTTTTGGTATGCTGTGTTTCCATTGTCATTTGTCTCCAGATAGTTTTAAATTTCCCTTTTGGTTTCTTCTTTGATCCACTGATTGTTCAGAAGCATGTTGTTTAATATCACATATTTGTGAATTTTCAAGATTCAGACTGTTATTGATCTAGTTTCACACCATTATTGTCTGAAATAATGCCAGATATGATGTCAATATTCTTAAATTTGTTATGACTAGTTTTGTGGCCTAACATATGGTCTATCCTAGGGAATGTTCCATGTGTACTAGAGAAAAATGTGTATTCTGCTGCTGTTGGAAGGAAAATTCTGTATGTATCTGTTAGGTCCATTTGGTCAAAAGTGCAATTTAAGTCCAGCATTTTCTTATTAAATACTTTTCTGTCTAGTTTATCATCCAAAATGGGGTATTGAAGACTCCTACTATTAATATATTACTATGTATTTCTCCCTTTATGTCCATTAATATTTGTTTTATGTATTTAGGTGCTCCACTAGTGGGTGCATGTATATTTACAGTGGTAATATCCTTGTGATGAATTGATCCTTTTATCACCAAATAATGATCTTTGTTGTCTCTTGTGACAGTTTTTGACTTGAAGTCTATTTCATCAGATATAAATATAGCTAGCCGCGCCTGCTCTCTTTTGGTTACCATCTGCATGGAAAATCTTCTATCATTTCACTTTCGGCTTATGCGTGTCCTTAAAACTTGTGTCTCTCGTAGGCAGCACATAGTTGGATCTCGTTTTTTTTTTCATCCATTCAGGCACTCTACGTCTTTTGATTGGAAAATTTAATCCATTTATATTCAAGGTTTTATTAATAGGTAAGGACTTGCTATTGCCATTTTGTTATTTGTTTTGTAGCACCTTTGTTTCTTTCTCTCTCTGTTGTTGTCTACCTTTGTGATTTGATAATTTCCTGTAGTGCTAAACTTTGATTCCTTTCTTGTTATCATTTGTATATATGCTGCAGTTTTTTGTTTTGTGGTTATCTTGAGGCTTACATAAAACATCTTCTAGTTGTAATCTGCTCCTTTAAGCTGATAATAACTTAACTTCTATCACATGCAAAAACTCTAGACTTTTCTTCCCCCCACACAATTTATGTTTTTGATCTCAAAATTTACATCGTTTTATATTTTGTATTCTTTAACAAACTATTGTAGATTTAGTTATTTTTGACCGTTTTGACTTTCAACCTTCAAACTAGAGATATGTAAGATTTACATACCACCATTGCAGTATTGGAGTATTCTAGATTTGACTATGTATTTGCTTCTACCAGCGAGTTTTATATTTTCATGTGTATTTATGATAGTAATTATCGTACTTTCATTTTTGCTTAAAGAACTTTCTTAAGCAATTCTTATAAGGCAGTTCTTATGGTAATGAATTCCCTCAGCGTTTGCTTGCCCGTTAAAGACTTTATTTCTCCTTCACTCTGAGGGCCGGCTTTGCTGGGTATGGTATTCTTGGGCACATGTGCTTGGAGCAGCTGTGGGGCCAGGTTTTGGGGCTTGAGGTCTTGTGAAACTACTGTAGCACCTGAGAAGTGAGGTGCAGGTTCAGTCTCCAAGGCATAAGCTGGGGTCTGTTGCTCTGAGGCACACCACAGCAGCTCAGTTCAGGGGGTGGGATGTAGCTGTGCTTCTGATCTGATAGGCAGGACACAGCACTGACATGGTTCTGGGGAAGATGGGGTGCTCTGGAGGCTCAGGCCCTGGGGAGCAGGGCACCGCTGCAATTCTGGACCTGGAACCAACAGGGCACAGTGAAAGAGCAGGCTTTGGGGATGAGGGACCATGCAGTGCTCACTCTGGACCCTGGGTTGGTGGGACAAGGCAGTAGTCCAGGTTGTGTGAAGCCAGGTACACCAGCAGCAAGGACTCAGGAATGGCAGATGCTACTGTGACTTGGGCCCTGGGGAGCGGGGAATAGTGCAGCAATGACTCCACGCCCCAGAGAGGCAGGGTGCAGCTCAGACTCTGGGGAGCTAGGCCAGTTCCAGGTAGGTTGGGCACTGTGGCTATTAGGTAGGCCCGGAGGGCCTAATGCAGTACAGCTCAGCCAGGGCTCTGATTCTTGGGACACAAGGTGTCACATCTGCTCAGCCCCAGAAAGCATGGCTACACAGGTCGATGGAGCCTCTGGATCTCTGGGGTAGGGTGCAGTGTCAGCAGTGGTGCTGGAAGGTGCAACCGCTCTGGTATGCCAGAGACTCGGATCCCCAGGATGGGTGCTGCCTCCATTGTGACATGGCAAGGCCTACTGCTCTGGTGTGCTGGTGGCCTGAGGTTGCTGGGGACCAGGGTGCTGCCATAGCTGTAGTGCCTGGGACATGACTGCTTCAATAGTTTGAGGATCCAGGTCCCCAGGGGCAGGTACCACTTCATCTCAGCCCTAAGGGGAGGGTGTACCAGCGACTGGAATGGGCGGAATAGGGTGGCTGTGCTGTCACTTGGCCCTGGGGAGTAGGGCACAGCTGCAGCTCATACCAGCAGCTTGGCTCAGAGATGGCACCTGCTGGGCGGGCATGTGCAGTGCGACTAATCCTCAGGGATTGGGGATGCAAGGGCTTCTTGCTCCCAGAGCAGAGCACATGCTGGCAGTAGCTCCGTTTCCAAGACGGTGCCGAGCAGTAGCAGCACGGCCACGGGTGCAGCGTTGGCTATCTATCCCTGGGGTAGCTCAGCGCATGCACTCTGGGGAGCTCCCTCAGCTGGGCTCAGCGCCTGGGAGGGCTGCAAGAGTCTGCAGTAGTGAGGACTGCAGGTGTCCACGGTGGTGATGGCGGATGCTGGGCTTCTCTTGCTTACCTTTTCCCTACAGGGAGAAGTCTCTCTTGGTCCTGAGCTGATCCCGACTAGGGGAGGTTGAGGAGTGAAGACAAAGTGTTCCCTTGCCTTATCTGTGTGGCCACCCTGGGTTTCTGTGCTCTATGGGGTTTCGGCTTCCTTTTTGCTGTTCTCTGGTGCTCTCCTTTAGTTATTTTGGTTGAAATGTAATGGTTTACTTGTTATTTGGGGGCTTTTGTGGGGAGGAGAAGTGCTAGGAGCCTCTAGTCAACCATCTTGCTGACATCTGTTTTTGTTTTTTTTTTTTTTTTTTTTTTTTTGAGACAGAGTTTCTCTCTGTCACCTGGGCTGGGCTAGAGTGCAGTGCTGTGATCATAGCTCACTGCAACTTCAAGTTCCCTGGCTCAAGTGACCTCCTGCCTCAGCCTCCTGAGTAGCTGGGATTACAGGCTTGTGCCACCAGACCCAGCCAGTTTTTCTATTTTTTTGTAGAGATGGGGTCTCACTCAGGCTGGTCTCCAAACTCCTGGCCTCAACCAGTCTTCCCACCTCTGCCTCCCAAGGATTATAGGCATGAGCCACAGTGCCCACTCTCCTATGGTTCTTAATATATCAATTTTGAGTCAAGATATAGCTGTTTCTCCTAACTTTGAGAAACTAGGAAATAAATGTTAATTTTGATAATCATAATTTTAGTTTCTAAGTGCTTACTCTCATCGCCCTTGTTTAAAACCTAAAAAGACTTATGTACAAACTTTTGTTATTTTGTGCCGTGATTGTACTCCTAAGTTGGTGATCTAAGGAGATACCTATTACACTGCTGAAAATACAACCAAGGAACTAGCAGCCCACAATGATTGGTACAGGACACAAAATTTAAAACTTAAATCTCTAGTAGACCACTTTATCTCCTTACTTGGCATGACCACAGAGAGACTGTTTCAAAACTGAAAATTGTTTAGATGAAAGATCTACTTTTGAAAACCATCTCACCTTCAGTGACCTCAGCTATTATGTTTTACGTTTCAATCCCCCTTCTCATTAAAATGCAAAAGAGGTAATAACTGTAGTCAGTCTAAATCCCGTACAAACAACAGGAAAACACATGCACTGGAGGACGTTGCTCCAGTCCACTTTGGCAGTGGAAACCTGTCTTATATTGATTAGGCAATTATGCAGCCTAATTTTTTCTTATTTTTTTGAATTATAATATTGCTCATGGCATTATATTAAAAATCAGCCCACGACAAGGGAATAAGGGAGGAAAATAGGAATGAAGTCTATTTTCCCACTCACAGGAACTGTGGCCAACTGGCAGAAAACACCAAACATGTCAGCATATCACCCCGCTCTCGCTCAGAAGGGAAGTAATAGCTTCCATTCCCATCTAGTCCCCGAGCACCAGAATGAATTCTGAGAATCACACCATTTTCTCCGCGGGTTTGCTTTTCTCGCTGTGTGTGTGCGTGTGTGTGTGAACTCTCACGCACAATCTCTAGCAGGCACACAGTCTGCTGGACATGGGTTGTTTCAAACCCTCCTCTAACATGTGATCATCAATCCCACTGTTTTCTTACAACGAATTTTGCAAAGTGAGCCTTTGTGGTGCCCTGCACTTGCCTTAATTAGCGCAGGACTGAGGATCAGGAGACGCTAACTCTTCCCAGGGCTTTCTCAGGGTGGTGCGGCAATGAGGTTAGCACGGCAACAGGATGATTTAGGAACTCTGCGCTGGTTTTTCTCTCTGCTTTGGAAACCGAAAGTGTTGTTTTTCGTTTTTTTTTTTTTCCTGTTACTGTTACATTTTATTAATAATGTATAAGGTATTAGAAATCTTTTGGATCTGATTATGATTTTGGTGCAGAAAATGTGTAATCCCCAATGAAGAATTATTTTAAGAAAGCCACCTCTTTTCCAAAACTGTATTAATCAGATGTTAGTATATGAATAGCTTATGGCTTGGCTAAGAGACTTGTCCCTTCACCCAGAATTTTTTTACTTAAACCATACACTTTAAGAGGAATTTGTTTCCTTTATCATGTCAGTCAGGGTCCTTGCAAGAAACAGCTGGCACATTCAAATTAGCTAATTTGAAGATTATATTTAAAAAAGAGACCAGTTACAAAGGTGTGGGCAAAACCAGAAGGGATTGGTTGCAGTCCTTGGGGTAAATCGTAGCAGAGAACCACTTCTACTCTAGGCTCGAGGGGACGAGGGGAGGAAATTGCTACTGGAACAGGGAGAAAGAGAAAACTGGGTGAAGAGGCCCCTCATAGGAACTGGAATCCTCATTTAAAGTACACAGCCAGCCCACAGCAGCCAGCAAAGGGGAAATGAGGGAAACAAATGTCTGGACCTCACTCTTCTCCTTCCCTGGGTCTCCTACTGGTGCTCCCATTGGTCAATTCTACCGAATCTCACAGGGCAAGGGGCCCAATGATGCTGCACGTAAGTCGGCCTCCTGATGTGCAGAGCATGGTGGGAAGAACAAATGGAGCAACTGGAAGAGATCTAGCATATTTCCATTAAAATTAGCTAATATTTCTTCAACGATGACATTTAAGGAATGTCTCATTTCCAAAATTTCGACATACACATGAATTGAAATCCAAGAGTCTCTAGGTTGTAAGGCACTGCTATGATGAAGTGTAAATACCTTGAAATTTGCTGCCATGAAATGTGTTTTCCAATACTGGTTTCATCATGTATGAGTTGTGTAACTTTGAATGAGTCATTTCTGATCCCTGGTACTCAGTGGTATCTAACAGAATGGTGATGATAGTCATATCTTTTTTACTTTTGTCACAGAATTGTTGTTAGTATAAAACTATCTAGAGTATGTGAAAATACTCTATTAATTATAAGAAATTTTAATTTGCTTTGGGAAAATTTTTCTTTCAATCTGTGACATTTTCAACTTCTTTACATGTCAAACTTTCTTCCTTGAAAAGGAAATACCATTGTCAAAGTCATTCAGTTGTTTAATAGTTTACAAATCTGTATTTTATGGAAGTAAATGAGTGCTCAGAGTGTATAGAAGGACTTTCCTTGGGGAATTTCCAGTTCCCTTCATCATATCAAGTATGTCTTACAATGTCTCATAGAGAGAGAGACTGCTTTGCTCATCAATTACATGCAGTTACCTTCAGAGAGAGGGTCTGACCTGCCAAGTGTACTGCTGATCTGGCTTTAGCTAGGGAAGCAAAGAGATGATGCAACAGCCATTGCATTGAGGACCTTTGGGTATTGTCTTCCTAGCACTCTCACTCTGGAACTCTGAGCTGGTTCCAGAGGTTATGAAAAATCATGGAAAGTGCAATGCATAGGTACTTTGGGATGCATGTTCTGGGGCTATTCCAGCAATAGGAAAGGATTCTAATTTGGGAGACTGTAGCAAACCTATCTCAGAAATACAAGCAGAAAAAAAAAAACGTATGATCGTACAGGGGATTTGGAAAAAATACTATGTTTAAACAGATATGCATTTATAAAAAGAACATTTTCTCAGACACATAAGGTTCATTCACAATAATAGATCACATATTCAGCTTAAAATGAAATATCAATAAACTCAAAATATCAGAAACCATAATGTTCTGATCACATCTTCAAAATGCAGTAAAATCAAATTTTAAAAATTCTTAAAGGATAGGTAAAAAGAGAGAAACCAAGACAGAAAAATCAATTCATTTGGAAATTTGAAAACATACAAAATGATAATAATAAACAAAAACTAGGATTCAAACTGCTTAATAAAATAAAAATTAAATGAACTAAATAATATAAGCTAGACAAAGAATGAACTAAATAATATAAGCTAGAACTAAATAATACAAGCTAATGAACTAAATAATATAAGCTAGACAAAGAATGAAAAAAACATACCCAATAAATGCAGATGATTCAAAGGATGATTCAAAGAATTTTTAAAACGATGAAAGAACATTTTATACAAAGTAATTTTAAAAATCAAAATGATTGACTTCCCTATAAAAATACAAATTAATGGGATTGTATCAAGAAATTAAAAACAGAAAAGACCAGCACCACAGGTAAAATGTAAAATAGAGTCAAAGGCCAGTCCCAGGGTATTTTATGAGTGAATTCTACAAAATCAGACCAGGATATTAAAAGAAGAGAACACAATAGACCTCTTCTAAAGCTAGATGCAAAAACCCTAAATAAAGTATTAGCACTTTTAATGAAGAACTTCACTAAAAGAATAATATATATCATGATCAAAAAGGGTTTAACATGGTACTGTTAAATATTGGAAAAGTAATAAGCAAATAGGTTAATGAAACAGTATAGATCATGTGGAAATGTGTCTGTATAAATGGATATGGTTTATGTTAAAAGAAGTCATTTCAAATCAGTGAGAAATTGATGGATTATGTAAAAAATGGTGGCAGAACAATTAACTAACCATTTTAAGAAAGTTAGATTCCTACATCATACAGTATTTTTAAAAAATTTATTTTATTGTGATAAGAGCAGTTAACATGAGACCTACCTTCTTAAATTTTTAAGTGTACAATGTAGTATTGTTGACTATAGAGGCAATGTTATATAGCAGATCTCTAGAACTTAATCATCTTGCTTAACTGAAACTTTATGCCCATAGACTAGTAACTCCCCATTGCTCTCCATCCCCCATACCCTGGCAGCCACTATTCCACTCTTTGGTTCTGTGAATTTGACTGTTTTAAATATGTCATATAAGTGGAATTATGCAGTACAGTGGGTCCTCAAGTAATGTTATTTCATCCAATGTGGTTTCCTTATAATGTTGATGAGAAAAAAACTGATCCCCAGCGCTAGCCACTGTCTGTATAGAGTTTGCATATTCTCCCCATGTCTGCCTGTGTTTTCTCTGGGTACTCTGCTTTCCTCCCACATCTCAAAGATGTGCACTAATCGACATGTCTAAGTTGTCTCAGTAGGAGTGGCTGTGGGGGTGTGTGAGTGTGCCTTGTGGTGGAATGGCGTCTTGTCCATGCTTGGTTCCTGCCTTGCACTGCGAGCTGCGAGGGTAGGCTCTGGCCACTCTCAACTCTGAACAGGAATAAACAGATTGCAAAATGAATAAATGAATGAATACAAATTATTATAAGTTAAAAATTCATAAAGTCTACAATAATTATACAAATGCACAATAAATAATGCAATACCAAAGCCCACCATATTTGTTATGTTTGTGAACCGCATGAAGGGATGAGCTGCTCCGAACGATTTTTGCTTTGCAAACATTTATTCCTTGATTTAACCCACCACTACAACTGCCATTACTCTCTGATTTACCAAAAATTGGGTAAATAATTATCTTACATGTTTTTATTAAGCACTCTTAAATGTATGTATAGCTCACATTTATTTCAATGTTTAAGGAACATTTCAGTGTTTTAGGACTTTATTTAGAAGTTTGGTGATGTTTTTGGGACCAGAAATATGCCATAGGAACTTAACTTGTTTATATCCATTGGCCTATGGTAAAATTGGTTTTGTTACACATCGTTTTGCTTAAAATTGAAGTTTCCAAGAATCTGTCGATGATATTAAGTGAGGACTTACTGTATTTGCCTTTCTGTGACTGACTTATTTCAATTAGCATAATGTCCTCAAGATTCATTCATATTATTGCATATTGCACAATTTCCTTCTTTCCAAAGGCTGAATAATAGTCTATGTCCTGTATCTACCATGTTTTTTCAATCCATTCATCAGTTCAAGGACATTTAAGTTATTTCCATATTTTTGCTATTGGGAGTAATGCTACAATTAACATGAGAGTACCAATATTTCTTTGAGATTCTGATTTCAATCTTTTAGATAAATGCCTGGAAGTGGGATTTCTAGATCATATAATGGTTTTATTTTTACTTTTTTGAGAAACTTCCATATTTTTTCCCCTAGCAGCTGCATCATTTGTAGCTCCCATCAATCGTATGGAAGGATTCCAATTTCTCTTCATCCTCGTCAACACTTGTCTTTTGTTTCTTTCTTTTTTTTTTGAGATAGAGTCTCACTCTGTTGCCTGGGCTAGAGTGCCATGGCATCAGCCTAGCTCACAGCAACCTCAAACTCCTGGGCTCAAGCGATCCTCCTGCCTCAGCCTTCCGAGTAGCTGGGACTTCAGGCATGCACCACCATGCCCGGCTAATTTTTTCTATATATTTTTAGTTGTCCAGATAATTTTCTTACTATTTTTAGTAGAGACAGGGTCTCGCTCTTGCTCAGACTGGTCTTGGACTCCTGAGCTCAAACAATCCTCCAGCCTCGGCCTCCCAGAGTGCTAGGATTACAGGCATGAGCCACCACACTCGGCCTTGTTTCTTAATAATAGTTATTCTGACAGGTATGAGGTGATATTTCATTGTGGTTTTAATTTACATTTCTCTGATGATTAGTCATGTTGAGAATTTTTCATACATTTCATTTATATCTCCATCTCCCCTTATTTCCTAAGTGATTTTATCTATCTCTTGGCTCTTTAATTTATAACTTTAACCCATTCTCCTCTGCATTCCAAATTCATATATCCAAAGTTAGATGTAGTATAATAGGCATCTTATATTTAATTTGTTCAAAAACTAACTTTCGATCTTCCCCCAGCTCTTCTCCAAGTTCTCAACTCAAAATGGGCTTTTATTCACCCAGTTGCTCAGGCCAATATCCTGAGAGGTTTTTTTTTTCGTTTCTTCATTTGTTTTTGTTTTTTTTTAATCCTTCTCCTCTCTCAGAACTCACATCCACATCCAACCCACTGGTAAGTCTAGCCAGCTCTTTCTACAGTATATAAAAAGAATTCTTTCCACTTTCACTACCATAAGTTTGGTCCAAGCCACCAACATGTCTCCCTTTAACTACCTGCCATAGTCTCCTGGCCGGTCACCCTCTTCCACTCTTGTTTCTTTATAGTCTGTATTCAAACAGGAGATGGAAAGATTCCTTTAAAGTAAAAATATGATCATATTTCTCCCTTGTTCAAAATCCGCCAATTGTTTCTCATCTCATTGCAAGAAAAGTCAAAGCCTTTACCGTAGTCTGCAGGGTCCTGCCTAATCAAGTTCCTGGTTACCTCTTTTATCTTATGTCTTTTTTCCATATGCTTACTCCTTTCCAGACACCCTAGCCTTGTTGTAGTTCCTCATTCAGGCCACACTTATTCTTGCCTTAGGACCTTTGCAATTGCTGCTTTCTGTGTCTCAAAGTCTTCTTCCCCAAGCCTTGAATGGCCTCCTTTCTCTTTTTTAAATTCTATGCCCAAATGTCTCTTTTCAAGACATTTCTCTGACTACCTGATCTAGATTGAATTCTCAACATTCCCATCACTCATTCCCTTATCCCATTTTGTTTTTCTTCACAGAAAAATATTCACTTTTATTTCCTCCTCCGTCCCCTCAATGAAAGCCCCAAGAATTAGGGAATTTTGCATTTTTCATTTACTGCTGTATTCCCTCCCAGTGTCTGGACAGTGTCTGGAACATGGTAGGTCTCAATAAATACTTGTTTTCTGTTGGTTTAACACTGGCACTATTTATTTTCTGAAGAGAATTACGTAGTGCACTCTCATTCTCAAATATGTGATATCTGCCCTGTGGGAGGATTATAGATGTTGCCCATGGAATTCAGGCACAGCTGTGACACCCTCCCTAGGAAGAAGCTTTAGAGCCTGAGCATGGTTCACCACGTCATCTTTGCCCCTCCACCACGATAACCAGCAATGTTTCGGAAAGAGGCTGTTCTGTGAGGCTGAGCCCCAGAGAAAATGCTCTGGAGCAAAGCCACAGTCCAGCACAGCATATGTAATAAATACACTTTGCTGTGTTAAGCCATTGAGATTTGGGGACTGTTTGTTTTCACAGTGTAACCTAATTTATCCTGACTGGTACAAACACCTAAGCAGCCATGGACAAAGGGAAGGCCTGAGAATACCTAAGACATATTTGACATGTGACATAAGTTTGCCCAAACTGGCTCTTCCTTAACAATCTAGTGCTCTGTCATCACATTTTCTTTGAAAAATAAAAAAATTTTAGGTTATTTAAGATATTTATTTTGGCATGATCAAAGGTAGCTATTTTATTTCCTTGTGTTTTTTTCATTAAAAAAACAATGTAGGAACAAGTAACTAAGGTATCTTATGGATTTAAAAACTGTTTACCAATCATGACATATCTTAAAATCAAATGAGAGACACACAAACAACACTGATTGCAAAGATGTGTCTGAGATGGCGTGAACTTGAATCTCTGGGGCCAAGGTCTCCAAATCTGTATTACCTGCGAAGTTCCCCTACTGCCTCGGACGTAGTTGGTCCAAACATCAGTAGTTGAGGTAAATATTTCTCTATTTAAGACCCTAGGAGACACAGTGATATACAGACCAGCAAGAGCCTCTACTCTACCCCATTTAAAAACTCATCCAAGTATATAACTTCTGTAATCTTCACTGAAACAAAACACTTCGAATCATCGATGGAAACTTTTGCATATGTAGGATAACTTTCTATAGAAGAAAAATTTGCTTTGGTTTTAGCTGCAATTCAACGGAAATAGCTTACTCTGTACAAAATTCTTAAGGCAATGTCACTGAGATGCCCCCTTGTAGAAATAGAACTAAGAATGCATCACAATGCGATACCACTATTCTCTGTTTAAGCAATGCGAGACTGACTGGGACCCAGCAGGGGAATTTCCTTCATTAATACAATATGAGGCAATTGCTTACATTATTTTACAGGAGGTAATTCAGATAAAGTAGTAACAGTCACCAAGAATCCTATAGGAAACACCAGGATTTTATTGTTAGCTGCCAGAAATAGCCTGTGTTGGATGTAAAAAAAGAAATGGAACACTATGTGGATAAATGCAGGCAGTATCAATACAAGCCTGCTTCTCACATGAAAAGGCCTTTTAGCCCCATCCATACCTTGCCCAGGATTCCCTCCCTCACAGGGATGAAGATGTGGATGAAAAGAGCTGCAGCCTTTCGGAACTTTTATTTGATCTTGACGGCAGGGGGGAAGGTGTCATAAAGTTAAAATGTCGAAAGAGAGGGAAGTTCAAGAGTTAGAGAAAACACAATCATCTAACAATGCTCTGAAAAGAAAGCAGAAGTTTAATACCAATTTGTAATGCATTTGCTTTCAGGAGCAAGAGGTGGTCATATTGAACAATCTTTGTCCAAAATGAGCTGTGTAGTGAGGGTAACCAAGCTAGAAGCAATAGCTGGAAGCAATGTGGTTTGCAGGGTAGCAAGGATCAGTTCTGTGTGCCTTGGCAGAAAGCCTGGGCCTCATGCAGATATACACGCAACATTTGGGGGAAACAGATAAACATCTACCATTGCCGACAGATGAAGAGAACTGGTCTACCACATCTTGGCGTCTTTGTCTTCATTTTTAGTAATGCAAACACAAATGAGATTTTTCTTTCCTATGAAGTAACTAATTACTAGGTAAGTTATTTCAAGTCCTAGCATTACTACAAAGAAAAATAAATTCCTTCCTGGCACCACCTTAAAAGAAGAATTTCAATCGGATTAGGTCCCTTTAATCTAGATGAACATAATAATACCTTCTTTTTTTCAGCCAGCCCTCAGTCAAATCCCTCCCTGTTCCATCCTTCCTTCGTTCCCACTTGAAAATAACCTTTACTACTCGAATTGTATGACTGTATCTTGCCAAAAATAGGCATAAGTGTAGATTTTAGTAAATTATCCTTATAATTTGAAAGAATTCACACATGAATGTCTGTTTGACAGGCGGCGGAGCGGTGGAGCTCTGAAGCCCGGTCCCTGACAGGCCACGGACCAGTGCCACTCTGCAGGCCAGGGCATGGGGACCACAGTTCTAGAGTGCCAGCTGATCCTGTCTGTTTTGTATAATATTTTTTCTGCTCAAATCAACCCTGTGAGTTGAATGAAGTGAGAGTTGTCTAGAAAATGTTGTTTCTGTTTTCCTAAAATTTTTATTTAAAATGTTTACAACTAATTATTGCTTTAGAGGTACTTTCTCCTCTCATTATTTCAACTGACTTATTTTAAATTTAATGCTTAATAGATAGGTGCTTATCATTGCAGGCTGTAGTCACTAAATGTAGTCTAAAACGGTGTTGAGGAAAAAGAGAACATTCTTTCACGTCTTAAGTCAACCTTACTGTTTTAAGAAGTGAAGTATGCCTCTTATTTTTCTCTGATTTCCCCCAGCTTCCAATTCCTACATGATAGCCAACAAACTTCAACTTCTCCTCAAAGATTGTCAGTGGAGCAATGTTTTCTTTCTTCAGAGAGATCTTCATGAAACCTTCCAAAAATCCAATTCGCCCAGGGGAAATGTTACTTTATTTTGGTAAAATTGTGAAGAACACCTATTTTAGTTCTTAATTCTTGTTTACCTGCTAGATACAAGATGATATAAAAAAGAAAAGAAAAAAAAAGGAAAAGAGATCTTGATTTCTCAATTGTTCAGAAAGTTTTATAGTGTAGTTCTTTGTCAACCTTTGCAATTTTTGATATTTCAGAATTTTAAAAATCCCCCAGTATGTCTTTTCATAGCATGCTTCATAGTATTTCATGGTATTTATTTTCTTCATAATATTAATGACTTATTAAGTAATTTTTATATAATTATTTTTAATATTTTCTTTCCCATTAGCCTACAATTTCCATAAAGACAGGTACTATGCCTCTCTTAGTCACCTCTGTGAAAAATATTTTTAAAGTCAATGCAGAAATCGATTTGAATAAATTAATGGATCAGAATGACTGGGCCAATCTATACAGTGGGAGCAGAAATAACTTTTATGTTCTTGCTAAACACAAATTGTCCTAGAATTTTGCAGAGGCTGAATCCTTAGTCAATGGAATAAAGATCTGATAACAAAGTGATCCGAAGGTTGAATGCTTTTTTGTCAACTTTTAAGAAGGTTCCAGAAACAAGGATTCAAGCAGAATGCTGATTGAGTGTAGCTGTTGTTACACACTTGGTAGGATGAGTTTCTGAGAATTCGAGAAAGCGGCGGGACATCATGAGCAGTTTGCTATAACATCACAGTGGTCAACACATAAGGAATGCTTGTCAGGGGTTTTGTACATTAATAAGTCTCTTGGGATCATTTCAAATTTGGAACTATGTATCAAGAACAGGGAAAGGTCTAAACTTTTAACTTACATACAAACGACTTGAGATGGCCACAATTTCATGGTTGCTGGCAACAGACACAAGACTCCTGAACAGAGATGAAGAATAGTTTTTACACACAGCAGTACCAGGAACAACATTTCTACGCTGGTCCCTGAGCTCCAGTTCCTCCAGGTCAATGTGAGGAGAGCCGTAGCACACCTGCACTCACAGTGGGTTATGTTACAGGGCGGGAATCCCGAGCTCAGGGAACCTGAAACTTTCCTAAAGGCAGTAAGCATGACTGCCCTTTGCTCTAGAGAAAGACACTCTATCTTCCATTATATAAACATTCTTTAACTGTGACCCAGAAAAAAGGACAATCAGTACATCTTTTGCAAGAAACATGAGATACTAAACATGGAGAATTGTTGCCCGACATCATATCTCTGGAAAGTATTTTTCAAGGGCTTTTATTGAGTCAATTGACACACAAAGATGTGCACAAAGATATCCTCTAGTGTTCTCCATGGCTCCCATACGTGCTGATGACAGGAGCGTGGAGTAGTTGAGAGGAGGGCTAGCCAGCCAGTGTTCAGCTAAGAAACAGAGGGCAGGTGGTAAACGCCCCTTCTATCAACCAGCTCTGCTGCATCTGATGGGAGTTAAAGATTGATGCAGCAAACAGGGATAAGAAAGACCCCAAAAATGCCATTTCTCTCTCCTGTCAGAATATATGTCCATTTGGGACAAACTAAATCATTTCTCTATACTTTCATTTATTCTTATCTAGAGCTCATGAAAGCCAAAATAATCCTTTCAAAGGCTACTTAATCTCTGCTTAAATGGAGAGTCTTTGTTATCCTCAAAGGCCAGAGAAAACACAAGAGCAAGAGTTCAGATTATGTCAGGGGTTGCAGGGGTGAAGGAAAAAGAAGAAAAGCCATTTGTCACCTGTCATGCAAGGACCCAGCAGTACTGACATGGAAATCCTGTGAATCTGGCTTACTCTTGTTTTCGCTAATGCATTTATGCTAAAAGTGAACAGTAGTTTCAAGGTATAGAATAGAAGAGAGCCTTTGTTGTGCAGGACAATTATGCTTTTTTTTTTTTTAACAAAAACATTCCCTGCCTTTGTTCTTTAGAGTGAGTATCCTTCCTGTACAACAGGCCCTCAGGGCACACAGATAGTAAGTGTAAAGGTTCTTTCAAGGAATGATAAAAAGATCTTCAGGATTTATAAACTGTTTCATCTGTCAGAAACTACTTATGAAGATTTGGCACTTGGAATGAATTATTCTATTTAAACAAAAATTGAGAAAATTGCTTAAGTCTCACCCCAAGGTACTTGCAGTTGATCAGATACTAAGACATTCTATAAGCTATAAACTTAAGAGAAAAGAAATTGCATGTCAGTGTAGATGTCTGTAGTGAGATGAATGACTCCAAAGAGAATGATCCCAGTTTTGCTCCCCAGGCTGCTTGTATTGGGTGATTTTTCCATTCTCGGCCTATAAAGAACTCAGGGAGGACTTTTGCAAGGACTACATCGCAAGAATAGGTGCTCCTTTCATTCCTCCAGTGAGATCTCTCCCTGCACTATTTCTACCATCATCTAGCGCTGCGGTCCCCCTGGGCCATGGACCAGTATTGGTGGCCTGTTACCAATCAGGCCCAGGCTACAGAGTTCCACTTCCCCACTCCCCAACTTAGGAACTGGCCACACAGCAGGAGGTTAGCAGCTGGCAGGAAGAGAAGCTTTATCTGTATGTACAGCCGCTCTCCATCGCTGGCATCACCACCTGAGCTCTGCCTCCCCCCCTACCCCCTGCACCCGGCACATTGTCCGTGGAAAAATTATCTTCCATGAAACTGGTCCCTGGTGCCAAAAAGTTTGGGGATCACTGAATTCTAGCACATGCAAATATATTTAAGAACTTTTTGTTAGAGTGCCAGGCATTACGCACTCTACCTGAATTATTTTTATTAATTTCTAGCAACCATCCCATGAGATACTGTATTACCCCCTTGTACAGATGAAACTGAGGGGCGAGGGATTAAGGAAGCTAGGTCAAGTTCCATAGTCGTAGTGATTGATAATGGCATGGAAATTCCGACAGTCTGACTCTGGAACAGATTCTTCTAAACACTCCATGATGCTACATTGTACTTCTGCTCTCAGAAGTCACAGGGTCACTGATTTAGTTGGAGTTACAAGGGAATTTTACCAAGCAGCCTTTTCTCATGGTGGCCACTCAGCACAGACTCAGTTCTCCTAATTTGCCCACTTACAAATTTTGGTCCTTCTTTCCCTTTGTCTCTTCTACTTTTCTCTCATCTTTCTGAATTCAGAAAGCCTTACCAGTTCTGGTTCGTCATAAATTCGCCAAATGCACCCCCTTGTAGTGCTTGGCACATGGTAGAGGCTTAAGAAATGTTTGTTGACTGAGCTTAGAAGGCAGATAAATCCTACCCTATTGGACTCATTAGTGTTGAAACCACTGCACACATCCTGCCTTAGGATGTTGCACCTTTGTTCTATCCTTTGAATAAATAAATTCCCACATTTCTGCCTTAAGCATTTGCTCCATAGATCTGGGATCACCGATACAGCATGCCAAGCTCACTTGAACCAATGGCCCTGCTATAAAAACATTTTGGAAGACTCACCTTTTTCCCAAAGCTTTTATTTAATTGTTCAATCAACACTTCCAGAACTGCTCCAACTAAAATAATCATTTCCTGAGACTCCACTGACAACATTTATTAGATTTGCATGTAGTTTTCATCAAGTGAGCATTTTAATAATAGTGATTGGCATGTAAGACATGATGTCCTGGCACTCCCAGGGTCATTAGAACTACCTTTAAGACAATAGGTAAGAAATCAAAATAAGGTTGGGAAGAAAGAAAATGTCTTCTCCTTCGTCTGCAGAAAAGATCTTAACATATTATATAGGTTGTGTCTGGAAAAGTCACCATGTCAAACAATCAGTAATGCTCATTGATCAATATTTTTCAAGGTTGCTCATGTCTACTCAGCTCCTCTTGGCTGTCTGCCCCGGCTTCTGTTTCTCTCTCTCTTTCTCTCTTCACAGAACACTCCCATCAGCTGGTTTTTAATTCCGTGGCCAATGCTACCCCTGAATGCTAAGCCCTACCGGTAAGAATGAGGCTGCTTTGGTGAGCTCTCCATGGAAGGGTGAGGTCTTCTTTCCATTGCTCATTCCTGCACAATCCCAATTCTGTGTTGCGAAAGGTCAAAAATGTTAGGATTTTCGTCAAGAAACTGAGAATTTACACTTAACTCTGGCTACTCCTCAAACTCATCTCTAGTCAAATGATCCTACTTGAAGTAGAGCCAAGAAAGGAACTTCACTCCCTTTTGTTCGTTAGCCTCGTAGCTCACAGTCAGCCCTAAGTGGACTTGGAAATAGGAGACACATTCCAGGCAAACACTCTGGGGTCTAGACAGTGGAACTGCACTCAAGTGCTCCATAGCCTGCCTAGCAGAATTTGTGAAAGCAGTTTCTGCCTTTCCCAGCATAGGACCTTTGCCTCTAATCCTCCACGCCATTTCCAAGCCCAATCCTCCCTGCACTGTCATTCCCGTCTTCAGAAGTCATTGGTAATCCTCTCTTTTTTTTTTCCTGCTCCAACAAGCCTAAGCTTTTCCTGGCTTTTGTGGCCCTCCATAAATTTGTCGCATCCTTACTGTCTGTTGCAGACATTTTGAGGTAGAGATTTGCATGCAGGAAGTACTGAGTCCACTCTGGGAATTCATAGCTCTGGGGAAACGACAGAAGCAGGATTGGGCAGAGAGATGTCAGGCTGTGATACAGTCACTACAGAGTCCTTTGATGATCCTGTGGGGCGCCCTGGAGCTGGGATGGTCCTGCAGAACTGTCCTTCCATTAAGGCAAGAGGGCTCAGCCTTTATACTTTAGCATCAGTCAGTCATTTGATATGATTCCCAGGTGGCTCTCTTCAGCTGAGGACAATTTCTGGAGTGGTCACAGCTGAGACCAATAGTCCCAGCTGCTGGGGGAATGAGGATTTTTGTCCTGAAGATGGAAACCGTCAAGGCAAAACGCCACCATGGTGTCTACCATCCAATTCTTTTTCTTTTTCTTCTCCAATACATGTTTTTCTTCCAATCTGGCCCTATTTCATTAACATTTTTAGTCTCATGTCCAGAACGCCAAGTCTTCACTTTCGCTGTTTCACTACAGCCTGAGTCTGTCTTCACTAACCTATTGAGATATTATCCCTTCTTCACGCCCCAGTTGTTTGCAGCCCTCTAAGCATGCTGTCATCTGCGTACCTTCCATCTGTGGCAAAAGTTAGTATTTAAATATAGTGTCTCTTAGTTGAAGCAGCAATGTCACCGGTTTGTGTACCTGGAGATAGGAGTGGGCGAGAGAAGAGATGGGTGTATTTGTCTCTTCATTTTGAATTATATTCTTCTTGAGGGCAAAGACCATTGTTTTTATTTCTTATGTTCTCTATAATTTATGCACAGTGCCGTGCATATTAAAAATGCGCACCTTCACAAAAATATATATTTAGGCACTTATTTTGTGCCAAGCACTATTTTAGATACTGGGATTTTAATAGTAAATAAGATAGATAAATAGTAAATAAATAGATAAAAACCTCTTAAAGGAGGTTACATTCTCGTTATTTAAGAACTAGAAGTCAGTCTGTTACTTATTTTGTTAGTCATTATCTAGAAATCCTGATATTTTGTTAGTCATTATCTAGAAATAACAATAACATATAAAGAAACTGTCAAATCTTACATCTTCCTTACATAGCGAAGCTAAGTTATGGTAATAAATTAGCTCTGAAATCTCAAATTTCAGTAACTTTACATGATAAAAGTTTATTTCATACCCTGATGTGGGTTGGCTGGCTCTCCTCCATCTTGGAGCTATATCATTTGCCATATGTGGCCTCTGGATCCTCCTCATTAGGGAAAGAGAGAGCTCAAAGGCACCTGGATTTTTTTTTTTTTTTTTCCTTTGAGAGAAGAGCTTGCTCTTTCACCCAGGCCGGAGTGCAACAGCAGCACAATCGTAGCTCACTGCAGCCTCCACCAACTCCTGGGCTTAACTGATCTTCCCGCCTCAGCCTCTTGAGTAGCTGGGACTATAGGCAAGTGCCACCACGCCTGACTAATATTTTTATTTTTTATTTTTTGTAGAGAGAGGGGTCTCACTATGCTGCCCAGACTGGTCTCTAACTCCTGGCCTCAAGTGATCCTCCCATTTTGGCCTCCCAAAGGGCTGGGACTATAGACTGTACCCGGCCACCGCTCTGGCTCCTAACTGCTTCGGTCCTTCTGCTCCAGTTCATTGGCTATAAATAGGACATGGCCTTAAACTAACTGCAAGGGAGGCTGAGAACAAATGAATAAGCAGTGAGCAGTAATTTCCTCTGTCAATAGCCAATATCTATTGAATACTTCTATGAGACAATATTGTTCTAAATGCTTTACATCTATTACTCTCAATCCTATGAGGTTAATACTAATATTGATCCCATTTTACAGATGAAAACCTGAGGTACAAAAAAGGATGAATCATTGACTCCAGATTCCATGGGTAGTAATTGGTGAAGGTGGAATTGTTAACTCAAGCTCTAAGCTCCAAAGTCTATTCTGCTTCCACCAATAACACTTTAAAAATAAAGTAAAATAAAAGTCTTAATAGAAATACCTGTCTTCTTTCTGGACAGATCTTTGAGAAACATCCTATATAATCATCTCTTCTTTTATTCTGGTGTGAATTAGAATACTAAATCAGCCTATTGTAGAAGTTTTCCTCTTCCAAATTTTCTTTTGAGTAACACCCCTGTTCTCTCTCTGCTTTTAAATTTTTCACTCTTGTAATGGTCATGAATAGTTCAAGGATTTCAGTGAGCTCCCTTTGAACTAATAAGCCATACCACTCTTCCAAGAGCCTTACTATTAAGCGGAAAGCTATTGATGATTAAAACTGTATTGTCCCTCCCCAGCTAAAAAAAAAAAAAAAAAAAAAAAAAAAAAAAAAAAAAAAAAAAAAAAAAAAAAAAACCACCCTTGTAATGGTTAACCTGGACAGAGGCTACTGAAACATACATGTTCTTTATGAACAGGCATCTTCAGTGACTGGGGAAAGCAAAGCCCTTCTCAAGGGCTCAGATTTTATGTACAAGCTTTCATTCCTCCTACTCCACCCTGACTCCTCCTACCCTTATTTCCCTGAGAACAAGGGGACCACAGATAATTGAAATTATGTTTGCCTTAATGATGGGTTAAGAAACTCAATAACTTAAAATGCCTTGACAAGGAGGGAAGAGAAGGGCTTCTATTGCCACCTGCTGGGCTCCATGTTTTTATCAGACTATCTAGTTCACCATTTCTGATTCTGAATCTCTGGCTTCTAGCTTCTTTTGCAGGCTAACTCACCTCTGACATTTGTCAATCTTTCAATTTCAGTTTGAATAAGAAAATGCTGATGAAAAAGAATAAAAATTTTAGCTTTCAGCATCAGCTACTCTATAAACTCATGCTAATTCATAAACAAGGATAGTAACTAACCACTTCACCATAGCACTCAGTTGCTTACAAGTGTTCTTCATGCAACCTTCATAAAATACCCCTACAATGAAATTTTAAGGAACTGTTATTAATCATATGCTTCGATTAGCCTTAGTACAGTAAGTGAACAGGCTGAATAAAAATCATTTTCTTCTTGTTGAATATTCTTATTTTACAAGATGGATATTACTGAAGGTTTTGGTTTCCTTAAAAAAAAAGCGAGCTATGTGGAGTGATTTTCCAACTGGATGTTGATTTGCAATGATGGTTGACATTGAATTTTATGTGGCTTTATATTTTAATGATCTGATTATAGAGGAAATATTGATATGGATACCTTCAGGATCTAAGGCACAACTTTTCAGATCTTTTCTAGAGAGCTTAAGAGAATAAACAATTCAACAACAGATTTAGGAAATGAACAGAAGCTCCTAATGGTGAGGAAATTTTTGAATACAAAGTTTTTACTGGCTTCAAACTCTCTATTCCCCATGAATTTACTGCCCCTCAGAGTTATCTGAGAAACACATATGGCTGTAAAAAGGGAGATGCCAAGGGTCCCACAAAAAGTAGAAAATGTGTGAAAAGATTGAATTATTGGTAAAACAAACAAATTAGCATGGGTAGGTGAACAGAATTAGGATTGGAGATTTAGTATTTAAAGTGTAAATTGCATACTGTGTTCCCGAATGGAAAGAGTCTATGTTGTAAAAATGCTGATTCTTCCTAACAGAATTTATCAACTTGATTCAATACAAATCAATATCCTCACATAATTATTTATGTTATTTGACAAGCTTGATTCTAAAATTTGTCTAGAAGAAGAAATGAATAAGAGCCAAGGAAATTTTTGGAAAAGAAGTTAGCCTTTGCCATATAATATCAAAATATATTCTAGATATATGATCATGTTAGCAGTGTGATAATGTTGCTGACATAGGAAAATAGATCAATAGAGCAGAATGAAACATCCCAAAATAGACCTATTTAAATATAGAATAAGCTGATTAATAAATGATAGTGGAAAACTTCATTAGATCCCTACTATGCAATATATAATAATAAAATTTCAGATAAATTAAGAGCTAAATATAAAAACTAGAAATTGTTAGAAAAAAAACTTAAGAGATTGTACAGTTTTGGGAGAGGGGTTGAAAGGCTGTTTAAGCTGGACATCATACTCAGAAAGCAGAAAGCCAAAGTCTAACATATTTCACTACAGAGAAGCGTATAGCTGGCTATAGGACTTCTGATAAGATGGACTTCTTCTGGACTTCTGTTCCAGACACAACGTTGTCTACAGTGGGATTTAAGGAGGCCCACGAAGCTCCCTTTAATCCAGCACCACACTTCCCAGCACATCTAGAAAGGAGATGGCTGAGCACCGACGGACGCCCCACGTGCTGCAGCGCAAGCCTCGGTTCTGGACCCACAGTAGAAGCCCCTGGGACGCTGCCTCTCACCAGGCATCCCTCCTCCCAACCCCCGACCTTATCCTGGAAGGAAGCTTTAATTAGAACTGATGAACCATCATTCCCTGCATAATTTTCTGGGCTTAGAGCAAAATGAAAATGTGGGGCCCCTTGCCCAAAAATTATTAAGAATTTCATGATCGTATCAGCAAAACATTAAAGCAAACATTGGTCCTTCCAAGCGTGCAGTTCTGTGCGACTACACAGGTTATGCACTAGTGAACCAGCCACGCTGCCTATCCCACACCCCTCTTCATTGCCTCATGGGCTGTTATCAGCAAAATCCCCTGTATCCTCAACTTCTCTAAATGTTCAAAGGAATTCTTCTTAATCCCATTAAAACTTAGCTGTCCCCTGAGGACACTGCCAGATTTTCATGTCCCACTTACTACCGTGCCTGGGGATGCAGTCGGTACCCTCTTCATTGCTCATTGCTTTTCCTTTTTCTGAACTTTTTCTTTCTTCTCCGAAAATCCAGTTTCTCTCAAGCCCATGCCACCATCCATATCGCCTGGCATCTCTCGTTGTTGCAGTCATCTGCGTGTCTCCCCATTGTCCAGCCAGTACCTGACGCCTCATCGGTGCTCATTAAATATGTGTTGAGAAAGTTAGCGAATGACTTGTACAATTATTTTTTAAAAACTGGGTAAAATGCTAATTCTACTTGCCCAACTGCCTAATAAGAGCAGGCATACTTTAAGCAAAATGCCTGTTTTGCCTGAATCACTATATATTTTCTGCTCAGAGTATCTAGACATTTGTATTCTATATTCTGTGTAAGTTTTTCAGAAAACTAGACAAAATGTGGCCTGTTGTTAAGCCAAGTTGATATCTAAAGAATTTGTGATTATTCTTTTAAAAAGTTGGGAGGGGGGGAGATGAAGGAGTCACTTGATATGTTTTCAGAAGTAAATACATGTACCTTCTATATTTGATACTACAATTAGGGGGAAAAAAGGGACAGAAAAAAAGAAAGAAAAAGAAAAAAAGAGAACCCCGTCTGGCTGATAATGCCTGGGCCTGCACCAGGAGGATTTCTACGCTCATTGCTTCCCAATACTGCCCCCTTCTGGCCAGAGAGTACGGAGCGACAGAGCTGTCTGAAATGCGTCCGCTTACCAAAGGAGAAATGGAATAAATGGAGATAGAGACAATATTGTGAGAGAATGAAAATCAGGAAAAAATAAATATGGCATTAAAAATGGGAAAGGTGGATTTATAACCTTCTTAACCTCGATGCCCACTCATCCATTTTTTTCCTGTAGAGGTCATCCTGCCCAACACCCTCCTGAACAACAAGAGGAAGGCGTGCGACTTGTCCGACTCGCTTTAGTACCCACGGAAAGCTGGGGGCTTGAAAGAAACGAAGCCGCGACCGCCGTGATCTCACTGTCAACAGCCCTCTCCTTCCTTGCGCACAGATCCCGCTCCTGCCCTTTGACCCTGCTCCAGCGGCTCCTCCCCTGTGCTGGCCATTCTTGGTCTTCCAGACAAGCTCCGCACACAACACGCCCACTCTTACACGTTCCAGGAGCCTCCTCTGATTACCCCAGCTTTCCATGGGGTTTCTTTCTACCCCTCGTTGCTACAAGGGATATGGAATTGCTTTATCACCTTCTAGAACTGAGTTCTTCAACTCTCTGGAAAATACCACATTGGTGGTAGAAGTTGAACAGGTATGTGTAAAAGAGAGAGGAAGAGAAACAGTAACTTTAGCAGAGTAAGTAACTAAAACATTAAGTTTGTAACTTCTTTTAAGTGATCCACATGCCGTTGGGATCCCACTTCGAATACAGTCTTGAATGCAACTGTATCTTGTCCTCCCCATGGTCAATATAACTTACCAAAATGTGGGCTATAGAGCTTCCCAGTGTGTTTCTCTTTACAGCACATCTAGAAAGTGCTAATAGTACACGCCGGTGTTAACCAACAAGGCTGCTCATAGACAGAGGTGACCGCCACAGGCCCTGGAAGACGGCTGGAGAGCCGGAGGGATTAATGCGCTAGCACATCAATAATGGGCGCATTGATTAGGGAACTGTGGTCTAGAAAATACAACGGATTGAGGCAACGTAACGTGCCCTATCAAATTATTAGGAAATCCTGTGGACAAACCCGAGGGAATAACAAAGAAAAACAGGTCAATTAGAGTGGAAACAAACATATCTAACTCTGCGATTCCTGGAGTAGCCCACGATTTCTGTGGGTTTCTTCCCCGAGGTGTCCTCAAGTGCCCCTGCTGCCTCTGCCTTTTCATCCGTTCAGGGCCAGCTTCAGCTTTCCTCTGCCATGAGGTTTTCCTGACGGCTTCAGTCCTCCCGTCGGCTTTGCCTATAGAAGTTAGAGCTTATACAACGCCATTTGGCATAATTTACACTCAGTCTTGCGCTGTTTGCTGATGTTTTATTTGAGCATGTTTAACCATATATCCATGTTCTTTGGTATGTCCAGGGTTAGATACCCCTTTGCTGGCCAAAACTCAAGATCCAAACCCCTATGAGATGATGTCAGGAATCTCAATTCTCTCCTCGGACGATTCTGAGGATTACTGCAGAGCAGCAGTCCCCACCCTTTTTGGCACCAGGGACTGGTTTCATGGAGGACAAGTTTTCCGCGGCTGAGCGGGTGGGGCGGGGGCATGAGGCAGAGCTCAGGCGGTGATGCGAACAACGGGGAGCTGCTGTAACACAGGTGCAGCTGCGCTCACTCGCCCACCGCCACTCACCTCCCGGGTGGCCTGGCTCCCAGCAGGCCATGGACTGGTGCCAGGGCTTGGGGACCGCAGCTGTAGAGGGCACACCTGCCTTGGCTGTTGCTTGCCATCTCTTGCTTCTGCCATTTTGCATATTCTGTGAAGTTTCAGTGGTTCCTTGGTCTGTTTGTCCATGTGTAGACATTAGCTCCCCTCTTATTACACAACTTACTCCATACCCCAGCACAGCTAATAGTAGGCCAGAGTGAATGATAAAACTTTACTCAGAGCTGGAAGATAACATACAGAATTAGAATTAGAATGTAGGAAAGGAATATTTAAAGCTTGCTAACAATGACCACTGCTCTTAAGTTTACCACTCTTATCCCTACCTGCAGTTTCTCACCTCAGTCTGTCTTGCTGACATGTTGCTATGGTTTTAGTCCCTTCTCATGTAGGTGGGAGTATCCTTTGTCATATAGGAGGGAGTTCCCCTTGACCTACTGCTTAGTCCAAAGCCCTAATTGCTATTTTGGAAAAAATAGTTTATTAATACTCCATAATAATTATCTAGATTTGGAGTTCTGCCCACTATAAAGGTGACCGTTCTTTTGCAAAATGATCTTTCAACTCTTTACCCCAATGACCCTTGTAAGACTAAACTCAGGACCAAACTTTGCACATGAAAAACACCCCTAAAGTGTTTCCTCAAACAAATAAAACAAAAAGATTCTTTCCTCAAAAAGAAAAAAAAATCAATGATGCTGCTATTCCTAATACGTGAAAATGGTTGCAATTTTTTTTTAAAGTTTCACCTTTTTTTGATCCTAATTTCCCAAACTTGTCTTCCTTGATGGCAAGAACAATGTCTTGTCCTCCTGGGTCTGTGCTCACACATTGTTGATTTTCCGCAAGAAAGAAAGTGGTCCCCTAACAAGAAGGCAGCAATAGATTTATGTTTGAGCTGCGTGGCAGAGACTATCAGCTGTTCCACCAAATACCCGTTCATCTCTTCTTTTTGCCGCTGCAGTGAGAACACAATTCCCAGCCTTCCTTGCACTTGGGTACAGCCGGTGGCTGAGGTTTAGCCAACCAACATTAGTGGAACCATGAGCACTTCTTCCAGGTCTGGCCTGTGCAAACCTGACAAATGGATAACTTCTTTCTCTTTCTCCTTCAGGTTGCTCCCATCCTGAGGGCAATTTTTGAGTGCCACATGTTGAATGTTGAAAATGGCACAGGCTTCATTAGCCTAGGGCCCTTAATGATTTAATGAAAAAGGGATATCTGACTAAACTACTCACTTGTCCAGTGCTCTTTTTAGAGTGAGAAATAATCCCCTATCTTATTTTAGTCATTGTACTGTTTGGGGTCTATTTGTTATAGCAACTAGCTCACCTCAATACAAGCTGTAAATGGATACCTTATTGGTTCGAGACGCCCCTGCTCAGACGTGGAGTTAGCAGAGGTCAGTGTGATGGGATGAGGGACACTAATGGTTAAGGAGAGGCCCACTTCCCATGCCCTCTTGACCTCCATTCCAATAGTTGTCTAAAATTCTACCACATGGATTTCATTATTTTGGATAAAGACATAATACCTCTAGGAATCCTCTTTTAAAATAATCACATCACCTGAAAGAGCCTATTCAATCATGGACTTCCATGAACCCCTTAGCATAGATGAGTTTCTCAGATTTCTTTCCGATGAAATCCCCAGTAGAAAGTTGAGAAAGAGACACAGGTAGTGAAATGCTGCAGGGCAGGCCGGGGGAAATGGAGGAACATCTGAATCATGGAGACTTGAGGTTTTGCTCCAAGAGAAGCAGAAGTCTGGGCAGCGGTGGGTGGAAGGTGGGAGTTGGGTGGAGATGGTAGGGGAAAGCTTGATGGGGGGCAGAGGGCAGAGGGTTCAAAGAGAGGATAAGAGGGTATTGAAGGCAACTTTCTTGCCTGGTAAATTAGCTGAATTTTGGTCCTTGAATCAGGTGCTTTTTGTCTGTCTTTTTCCTACCCTTTAAGCAAGTTATTTTGATGATCTAGCCTACCTTTTAGGACACATAGGTCCTCTGGAAAGCGCTGTTGAAAATCATAAGAGAATTTTGGAATTTGTTCAAAACGTGTCTGCACTTTCAGAGTTTGGATTTTTGGTTATTTTTCAGTCAGTGCCTTATTTAGAGATTCCTATAACAACAACTACCTACCCTTTTGGGTTATGCAGTTATTCCTTTCTGCAGTTCACGAAAAGAAATATAACTTCCAGTACAGACAGGTGGGAGGGCAAGGCCATGGGGCTATTGGTGCCAAAAGTAGATCACCAAATAACTCAACCACATTTGTCCATTTGTTATCATTTTTAAAACAAGTATGCACATATGACAGAATTGGCTTTATGGTTAAGTATGTCAAAGTATTTTTCTTAGGAGAACATCAGAAATATGCATCCAGAATTTACATGTATTCTGGATATATACAAAATAGTTGTGTATGCCAGGGTGGCAAATATTGGAGCCAGTTTTTCTTAGGATGTCTTCCCCTACTGAATGTTGTCTGCTTGCTCTCTTGAGAGCTATACCTCTTGGATCAATAAGTTTTATTGATCCTACCTTATGCCACATAGATGCATCTGTGTTAGTTATCTGTTGTGGCCATAACAAATTACTACAAGCTTAGTGGCTCAAACAACACAGATTTTCACATAGTTCTGTAGGGTTAGAATTTTAGCCCTGGAATCACCTGATAAAAACAGTGTTGGCAGGGCTGCTTTCAATTCTGGAGGCTCTTGGGGGGAACTTGTTTACTTGCTCATCGATGCTGTTGGGAGAATGTAGTCATTTCCTTGTGGTATGGGAATGAAGCCCCAGTTTCCTTGCTATCAGCTGAGGGCTACCTTTTGCTCCTGGGATTCCTCTTGCTCCTTGCACAGAGCTTCCTATATCTCAGAAACAGCAACAGGGTGTTAAATCCTTCTTATGCTGCCATCTCTCTCACCCACCTTTCTGCCACCTTCTACTTTTAAGAACTCTTGTGATTAGATTGGGCTCACCTGGATAATCTGGGATTATCCCCCATCTTAAGGTCTACAACCTGAATCACATCTGCAACATCTCTTTTGCTGTGTAAGGTAACATTATTTTGCCTAACACATTCTCAACTAAGAGATATCCTAAAAACCTTGGCTTTTAGGGTGATCAGTGTGCATCAATTGTAGGGTCTAGCACCATGATGCCTAGGCCAGGTTTCACTTTTTTATCATACTTGCAGTTAAGTTTATATCCATGCTGGCTTCATTTCATGTTTCCATAAATAGGACTGAAAGGTGTTAGAGACACCCTGGAATCTTGGGTTCTCAGCACCTCCCCCTGCCACCTCCATCATCCTTTTAACTCAAAAGGGTACTAGCTGAAATTTAAACCATTCAAATTCAACCTCAGTGGGATGCCGAGAACTAAGTTTACCTGGGTGTAGAGAACGTGAAACTTCATCATATTTTTCTCTATGAGTATATCTATTTTATAACAAAATTGAAAAAGAACTAAGAATAAAGGTGTACCATCCTATGATAACTTAGCAGTCTTTTTCCTGGTATATATTCTGTCTACACCACCCAGTTTGGCCTCTATTGGACACTTGACTTCTTCTCATTAGTGCTGTTTCTTCCAAGTGCAGGAAAACCTTGTTTTTCATCTCTCTCCACAGTGCTCACAGAGAGGGCCAGCAGAAACAGGCACTGAAGCTTGCGTGGGCCAGAGAGTGAGTCAGTACGAAAGTCATAAATGATAAGGGAAGGTGGGTCATTGCCAGAGAGGGGAAAGGGCCCCTCAGGAGCGGGGAAGGAAAGGGCTGAACTTCCTGCCCTGACCTGATATGGGATTCAGGCCATACGAGTTGGTCCTAGACATGGAGTGTAATAAGAAATGCTGCTAATGTCAGAAGCAGAAAAGCACCCAGACAGACTATGCTGTTTTCAGGTTTTCAGGGGCAAGAGGACTTTGGATATCTGCCCTCTGTCTTTTCCTTGCTCACAAATGGCCCCAATTATCAATAGCAGCTTCTTTTTTGTAGAGGCTCAGACCAGCATTCCCTAAATAAAGCAGTGCGTCAAGGAGCCATCCTTGAGACCCCACCTAGAAATACTTATTGGAAAATACTGTGATGAAGCTGCCTGAAGACCCACATCAGGGGTTGGCAGATTCACATGCTCACTGAGTGTAGGAGCTTCCTCGTCTCCATGCCTCTGACTGGGATGTGCTTATTCAGTCCCCTTCTGGATGGACAAGCCCTGAAACTTTCATGGGAATTCAGTGTGCAGATGAGCATCGAGCACTCCTGGAATTCTTCCCATACCCTCAACTAGAGGGGAATTCAATTAAAGTGTGTGCAGCACCAGGTCACAGAGCCGTGAGGGAACTGCACTGTTGTTGATGCCTGTGACAACGTTACATCCCACGCCAATAACTGCCTGGGTCAGTGTAGACTTCCAAGTACCTTCATCTAGGATCTGCTCTTCATCATCTAGGAGATCATCTACGGAAATCATTTTAAGGTTTGGATTCATAGCTCATGGAGGTGCCGAGCATTGTCAAAGACATTATTTCCTTTTGAGAGTTACAAAGATCTGCACAGATGTGAACTCGTTGTGGTGAGGGCAGTTGGCAGAGGGCACTCGAGCTCTTTCTTATGGATGGTGAGGGTTTGATAACTTGCCTTGGTAATGGACCAGAACTCTTGAATTGATGTCTTTACAACTGAGCTTGCTCCAGATTTAAGTCCGTGGAACATTTGCAGACTGAGGTGGAGCTGTAAGTGGAATCCTCCTAGTCCGCACCTGCCGCACCTCAAGCTGCCTCACGGTTCTCCATGGATGTGAGGATCTCTACAAGAGCTCTTCCTTTGCAACCACTTCAGGAACTCACAGACTTAATGATTCATATACAGAAACATGTTGAATTCTTTGGGATTTCATTTTTTTCATGCCCAAGGATCCCTTTTTATGACCTGAGTGGCAACTTATTTCATAGGTGAGGCCAGAACTTTTGCTTTATTTTCCCTGCTGTTTGATTTCTGAACATCATCAAAATGCGGAAGTGTCTTTTGAAACTCCTAAGACAATGCAGCTCAAACTTATTTTCACCTCAGTATAAGATAAACTCAAACCAGCAGCAGAACTGCAAGCATGCTAAGATTCCCATTTGCCTTACTTACCAGTGTACGAAAATTGTCATTTGCTAGATCATTTGTGTTAGTATAGCTAATTTTATTTATTTATTTATTTATTCATTCATTCATTCATTTAGGAGACAGGGTCTTGCTTTGTCGCTTGCTTTGTTGCCTGAGCATGAGGGCAGTGACATGATCATAGCTCACTGCAACCTCAAACTGCTGGGCTCAAGCTATCCTCCTGCCTCAGCCTCCTGAATAGCTGGGATTACAAGCATGCACCCCCCCCGCCCCCCCGCCCCCGACTAATTTTTCTATTTTTAGTAGAGATGAGGTCTTGCTCTTGCTCAGGCTGGTCTCAAACTCCTGAGCTCAAGCAATCTTCATGCCTTGGCCTCCCAAAGTGCTAGGATTACAGGTCTGGGCCACTATGCCCGGCCAGCTAATCTTATTAATGGTGATATCTCACATACAAACAGCAGTGGATCACATTGTGGATTTGGAAGTCCAACAGTCCTGAGTTTGTTTCATTCCTCCATCCCTTAACTCAGGTTCAGTATGACCTAGAGTTAGCTACTTGGTCTAGGTATTAGCTCCTGATCTGTAAAAGGCGAATAATGAAATCTATTTGCAGGATTGATGTGAGATGTATACTAACTGCTGTATATAAAGTGCTTAGTACTCCCGGCATACATTAGTTGTTTTTGTTGTGTTTTTGTTAACAAGATAAAAGAACTAAACCATCAACAGAGAGTCATCAAATGCCATGTCTTTTGCAAGATTCTTATTTGAGGATATCTAAAAACTTTTTTAAAAGGTCATCGCTTGCTTCCTTTGGAGCAGGCTAGAAAAACAGAATGATTAGCACAATTATCCTAACCTAACCCTGTATAATAAACAGATGTACGACCAAAACATTAGGTTGAATAAATTTGCCTGTATAATTTGGAGCTGACTGTGGTGTGTAAGATCATGAATGTGAGGCTTGCAGGAACCCAGTGGACCCAAAATGGCCCTGGAATTCAGCCATAAAATGAACAAAGATCTCAAGCAAAACCACTGGGAGTCCAGGCGAAACAGCGTGGCCTGGGGCAGCAGAATTTCCTGGGCAGAGCCCCTCCCTGGCCCTGACTTCCTCCCAGGAGAGCCCCGCATAGATGAACACATATTCAAGGACTCTAAACTACAGTGCAGTTTCACAATGCACTTACTGTGCTTGGGCCTTGGATGGGGAGGCACAGAACTTCCTGGCAGGCTTTTAGACCTCAACAACAGTAAAACACCTATGAGGCCATCAAGAATTCATGCTGGACTTCTCCTACAGAAGGAAGGAGCTGGCCTCCACCCATTTTGATGAATTATATTGCAGCAGTCTCCTGACACATGAGGCTGGCACTGGCTCGGAAATATCTCTGTAGCGTTTCTTGCCATTAGAAAGGGAGTATGAGTTAGATATGGTTCCAGAACTTTAAGTCCTCAGAGAGTTTTTGACTGCCTCTCCTGTTGAATGATATCATTTGACAGAAGAAAAGAAGCCCCCCCCCATCAATAACTCAATTAAAAAATGTCCCCAGATCAGAGGAAACAGGGAGTGGCATAGTATTTCAGAAACCACAGCGATAGGAAGGAATCCAGTTCTTCCTGGGACTAAAGAGTTTCCTGAAGTTGCCTCCAAAGTCCCTGTTGGCTGAATAATTATCCTAATTGTGAAGTTCAAAATCTTGTTCAGGAAAGTAAAATGGAAGAAAAGAAGCAACAATTGGCTCCAAAATCTCTTCTAGGCAAAAATGCCAACTCTGATGAGAAGCAACCCGCTTGTAATTCTGCCTGACAAAAGTGTGAAAGGGTCCCCAGTGCGTCTGTGCACATGCAGCTGCACGTTAGGACCAGAGCAAGTGCCCCATTGCACAGTGTGGGCAACAGCACCGCTGCCCTGAGCCGGCCTTCCCCTGCCAGGCCGGCCCTTGGCCAGTGCCCACCCGCTGTCCTTGTTCCCTCTTCTCGCCTCCTTTTTCTCCTTTCCACTCTAGCCCAGTCTCTTTCAAAGGGAGTAATTCCTGTAACACTTCGGTAGAGAGAAAAGAGCTTTACTTGGCAGCTTTGGGTTTACAAGATCGTTGATGAACAATCAGGCTGTCTGGCAGGAAGGTACGCCCACAAATATTACAGGGAACCAACTGGCTCTGGGCACTTGTCCAAGCAGCTTCGTTTAAGGCATCGAGATCATAGAAACCTTTGGCTAGAAAGTTAAAGAGAACAAGGAAAAGTGGGGTGGGAGAAGAAAAATAAATAAAAAAGAAAGAAAAGAGAAAGAAAAAGGTAAAATAGATCAGGTTTTTTTTATTCTGGAGAACCATATTCTACTTTTTACGGAAAATATTTTCAGGAAATACCTGTTGACTGAGGCTTTTAAACAAATCATATTACTTTTGCCAAAAAAAAAAATGGGGGGGCTGCTCATTCTTTCAAGGGTTGAATAAAGTTAGCTACGAACCAGAGACTTTTCACTCTGTGGATTTTAAAAAGGAGAGGACATTGTTTTATGTGTCATGATATGCATTCTTCACTAATTATTAACATCTTTGCTTACACATTATTATTTCACAAATAAAACTCTGGCCTTGTTTCAGCTGACTTTAAATATAAGCTTACAAAGGGAAGAGAACACGTATTTGTGTTTTTCTTTTCTGTAATCCTTCAGTGTAATTTTTTAGAGGCCCAAACTGACAGCTGAGAGTGAATTTAAGATGAATGATATCCTAAAAGTTTATCATCATTTCATGGTCATTAAATTGGAGATTCTTTAAGTAACTAAAGTGAAGAATGCAAACAGAATAATCTGACAAAAAGAAACGTCTTTAAGAAAACAACAAAGATAGCAGAGAAATGTATAATCTTCATTGGCAGAGCACAGGGAAAAAGGGCATATGAATTTATTTTAGAGAAACAATGTGGGATTTAGCTTTAATAAACCTTATTTAAATAGAATGAATTTAGTACATTAAATTGACTGTGTCTTGGAATCACTCAAAATAGGCCCCCAAAATGTAGCCAGGCACTCAAAAATATATTACTTAGTTTTTCTATCTAATAGTTCGTGTGACTATAGTGAACCTTAGATTTCTTAACATGCCTGCTCCTAATAACTTTCTTCTTTTTTGCTCCACAGGAATTTAAAGCTCTGAAAAATCTAATATTTCTCCTTTGAATAGAGCAAGTGTCACCTTCTCTGTAGAATATTAATGTGTATTTTGAGTGCTTCGAAAACTGTTGAGAAAAGAATGACACTGAGTTTTTTGTTACTCATAGGAGTTTTAATACAGACTCAAATATTCCAGAGTAGTCATTGACTCTCACCTGAAGGTGATTCATCACATTTCCAAATATTTTTGCATACGCCTTTGACTTTGGATCAGGAGAAAGGGTTATTTGAACTCTATGAGTGAGTTATGAGCACAGTGAGTCTGTGGGATAGAAATTGTAATGTGAATTCTCTTTACCTAGCGAAGAAGGGCAACTTCAGAGATAAGAATAGCAGGGACCAAGTAGAAAATTGCAGGGAAGTGCAGTTATAGGGCCTACATTTTCCATATATAAGCAATAATAGAACAGTGAATCCATCAAAACTTTCAAACCAATCATGCCTCTCATTTTTTCTAGCCTTATGATAATTACGTTCAAGCAGAGAAAGTGATAAAAATCAAAGGAAAAAGAAATAGATTTTGGCACCAAATGAGAATTGCTTGGAAAAGAGTTTCAATGAGATAAACAATTGCTTAGTTGGCAAATGCTCTGATTGCAATTAATGGATGTTTTCATCTAGAATTCTTTGCCCACCTATATGCAAAATTCTCCTCTGAGCAAGGACTGTGAATAGTTGGGATCTAGCAGCTTCTAGAATTTTATCATACAATCTAGATTCCACTCTGTGGGTTGTTATGAAACTCTCTCTGAGTCACATCTCTAACAAGAGTGCTTTGGACAATTGACACTAAATGACCTCCAAGGTACCTTCCAGTGCTGCAAATACAGTTACATAAGGAGAATGAGTGAATTGAAAGATACTCCTCTTAAGAGCAAAATTTTCCTTTGAGAGGATTTAGGGGATCAACTGAGAAAATGACAATGGTAGAAATATGATAAGCAAGTCTGAGCTTGCACGGCAAAAATATTCTCTAAACTATTTTCACACCCTAAGTGAGTAAGGTCTATGACAAGGCCACACGTGGCAGTGTAGTTCTGGTTTCATTTGGTTTTGCACAGTGCTTTACAAACTATGGACTGTAAAAATTTAAAAAATATGAATATTTCATATAGAAGTCTACATTTCCAGTTTATCTTCTATTATTGAAAGATAAGACCGCATTGGACTAAATTTCTTAATGATAGCACCAGCTGGAGCTGGGCAGCTGCTGTCTCCTTAGAAAAGAGCCAGTGCTCTCCAGGTCATTACATTCCCCCACTTCCCTTTTTTTCACATATGGATCAGCTTATCCAATTGTGTAACTTGACTAGTGGTCTTTGTAAATGTTTGAGTTTGTGCCTCTCCTCTATAAATACCAAGCCACATTCATACTTGGAAATATGACTCTGGATGTCTCCAAAGGTTTTATTTTTTAAGCTTCATGTTTTTAAAATATTATGTTTGATAATACATTAAAGTCACTTGTGGGAAATATGGTAAATTCCAGTGAGTTCCTCTCATCTCTCCTGCACAGTGTTGCCAGGACATAGTGTCTTTATGTCTAAGCAGTGGAAGACAACACTTGGGACAGGCATTGCAGGACTATTTTTCTTATTTGGCTGTAGCCAGCCAGTGAATATTGCTGATTTCCATTGTTTGAACAAGTAAGAAAAGAATACGTCTACTCTTATAAGTTTAGGGAGAAAAGTCTCCCCTTACACGTGCAAGTCTTTTTTCTAGGAACTTACCAGTTATGGTCCTGACTTCTGGTTTCTTAGGTTCTGGTCTCCTTAACTCCTTAGGCAAAAAGTTGTTTTCATTGTGCCATTTTTTCAGGCATTGTGGCTCGTGGATGCTGATAGATTTTGTTCCATATTCACGACCACAAATGTAGCAAATAACTGTTGGTGGACGCCTTATCATTGTTGGCTGCTAGTGAAATAAAATATCTGTTAGATAAAGTTTAGATTTGGAAGTTATATTTTAAAATTATAGTCCATTCAAATGAGCCAGAAAATTAATGTGATTTTTTCAAAAAATTCCAACCAGTCTGGTGAATTTAACCTGTTTAGCAATTAAGAGACCAAATTAGGCTGAGTGATTGGGGTAGAGGTGGAGATGCGGGTTTGGGAAGAAACAAAGAAGAGCTAACCAGAATTCTCCATACCGGTACTGTATAAAATGTATTTTTCATTTAATAAATGTTGATTGCCTTCTGACTATTATATCCAAGTTACTACGCTGAGAGACTACAAAGATAAATCTGGCATGAATCTTCCTCTCAGTAGCATCAGGTTTTAGTACACCAATATATCTGAGAAACAAAGTAATAAATGTCATTGGAGAGTTTATGCCTGCCCATATTCCCTCTTGTCAACAATTTTCTACTGCAAGCACCTGTAATCCTCTTCCCTTTTTTTGATCTGGAGTGGGCTCTATCCACAGGCAGGGCAGATAATCAATTACAGATGAGAAGTGCTACATAAATACCCCACTTCCTCCACAAGGGTGAGTCCATACAGTCTTCTCCACAAGTCTTCAGTGAGATTGTACCACAGCTGCTCATTAACACACTATCTAAGCTTTCTTCTTGTCCCTGTGTCTCTTCCCATTCATTTACTGGAGTATCCTGGGATCATTTCCCAAATAAACCTTTTCTTAGTGTTCTTGGTTTCTGGGGGAGCCAAATCTAAGGGAGAGTAAAGGATAAAATAAGGATTTTCTCTTTCTGTCTAGGATATAGAAAGGCACAGGAGACATTACTCCCACCCAAACAAAGAACAAATTAGATAGCCTATAGAATCCTTTTGAGTCCATTGGAGACTTAAAGTTCAAGGTAAATTAGTGAACTAAAGGGCCTGTGATGTGATTTGTATGTTTGGCCCCTGTAAATCTCACATTGAAATTTGATCCTCAGTGTCGAATGTGGGGCCTGGTGGGAGATGTTTGGGTCACGTGGACAGATCCCTCATGGATGGCTTGATTCCCTGCCGCAGTAGAGTTCTTTATTAATTCATGCAAGAGCTGGTTGTTTAAAAACATCTGGCACCTCCTCCTCCTCTTCCTTGCTCCTCTCTCTCCATGTGACTCTCCTACTCCACCTTTACCTCCAACCTTGATTGGAAGCACCCCGAAACCCTCACCAGAAGCAGATGATGGTGCCATGCTTCTTGTACAGTCTGCAGAAATGTGAGCCAAATAAATTTCTTTTCTTTGTAAATTATCCAGCCTCTGGTATTTTCTATATAACAACACAAATAGACTAATACAACTGGCTTAAATTTGAGGATGAATAAACAGAACCAAGAAAAAACCCTCCCACACTCCACAATCAAAACCACAATGAGATATCACTTAACTCTAGTGAGAATGGCTTTTATCAAAAAGTCCCAAAACAATAAATGTTGGCATGATTGCAGAGAGATAGGAGCACTCATACACTGCTGGTGGAACAGCAAGCTAGTACAACCTCTGTGGAAAGTAATATGGAGATACCTCAAAGAGCTACAAGTAGAACTACCATTTGATCCAGTAATCTCATTACTGGCCATCTACCCAAAGGAAAAAAAGACATTTGTAAAGAAGACATCTGCACTAGAATGTTTATAGCAGCACGATTCACAATTGCAAAGATGTGGAAACAACCCAAGTGCCCATCAACACGAGTGGATTAATAAAATGTGTATATGTATACCATGGGGTACTACACAGCCAGAAAAAACAATGGTGGTGTAGCACCTCTTGTATTATCCTGGATAGAGCTGGAGCCCATTCTACTAAGTGAAGTATCACAAGAATGGAAAAACAGGCACCATATGTACTCATCATTAAATTTACATTAACTGATCAACACTTACATGCACATATGGTAGTAACATTCATCGTGTATTGGGCAGGTGGGAGTGGGAAGGAGGGGATGGGTATATTCATACCTAATGGGTGCAGTGTGCACCATCTAGGGGCTGGACATGCTTGAAGCTCTGACTCAGGTGGGGCAAAGGCAATATATGTAACCTAAACATTTGTACCCCTGTAATATGCTGAAGTAAAAACAAAAGAAGAAATAGGAATACCATAAAATACAAAAGGCTTAATAAGTTAAAATAATCTTTTAAAAGATATTCCAAATTTTTATACATATATGAGTCTAAATCTTTTAGACTATGGGATTTTTTTTTAAGAAAAATAATCACAATATAGAATTTATAATTTACACTACATATTTGTAAAGCAAGTTATGGTCAATAAGAGCACAAAGGGTGGTAAGTAAAACCTGTCAATAGATTGTCAAATAATTCTTACAGTTTTTCAAGGATAGTTTTTTAGAGATAGAATGTGATGAGTTAAAGATGCATATTTTAATCTGCCCAGTAATTACTAATGCACAAAGATATGCAGATGTATAACTAAAAAACCAACAGGGGTGATAGAATACTAAAACAAAATTTGATGAGTTAACCATCCTGAAAAGAAAGGTAGGAAAGGAAAAAGGAGGGGGAAAGGAGGGGCAAAGAAAGGCAGGGAGGGAGCAAACAGAATTAAATCCCCAAGGTGATAGACTTAAATATAAACATATCAATAATTACAGTAAATATAAACAGACTAAAGAACACAAGTAAAAAACACAGATTGCCAGACTAATTGAATCACTGTTTAGCTGGGCATGGTGGCGCATGCCTGTAGTCCCAGCTACTCGGGAGGCTGAGGCAGTAGGATTGCTTGGGCCCAGGAGTTCGAGGTTGCTGTGAGCTAGGCTGACGCCACTGCACTCACTCAAGCCAGGGCAACAGAGTGAGACTCTGTC